>CAJHQQ010004558.1:0-26522 GCA_905132885.1 Moricandia moricandioides | reverse complement strand
CCTCATTGTCCTCCTTAGTGATCCGGTCCATGATCACATCACTTTGGCATCTTGACCAGATGCTCTCCTTTCCAGCTGTGCCAGTCTGTCAAGGGACGAGCTCTCCTTATCCATAAGGTTCGTTGATCCTAGACAAGAGGTAAGCATGCCCGGCAAGGTTAACTTTCTCCTTTCACCTTTGGTCGATCCATTTCACCTTTTGGTAACCAAGGTGTACGGCCTGGTTGTACGGCCTTGTACGGCCTTGTACGGCCTTGTACGGACACACTCCATTTTGTTCCTTAAGCCTTCTCCAATCTTTGTATCCTCATTACTTATTCAGTTCAACACTTGGGACTTGGCATGCTTGCAAGTAGCACACCTTCCACATATTCTCTCCACATCTCTCTTCATGTGCGGCCAATAGAAGTGATCCTGTAAAACTTTCAAGGTCTTGGCAATCCCAAAGTGTCCCATTAGGCTGCCCCCATGGGATTCCCTGACAAAAAGATCTCTCAAAGAACAATTAGGCACACACAATCTATTGTCATAGAACAAAGTATCCTCCTTTCTAAAGTAATGCCCTGAGGCAAACTTAGCACATGAAGCATAAGCTTCCTTGAAGTCATGATCAGTATCATACATATCTTTTATCTGCTCAACCCAAGTAACTTAGCATCTAGAGTGGTTAGAGAACTACCTCCGAGATAGTGCAATCAGCACTACATTCTCCTTACCTTGTTTTATACTTGATCACGTATGGGAAGGTCTCAATGAATTCAACGCCACCTTGCTTGCCTCTAGCTAAGCTTACTCTGCCCTTTTAGATACTTTGCGGACTCATGATCAGTGTGAATGACAAACTCCCTTGGGCCACAAGTAGTGTTGCCACGTTTGTAATGCCCTCACCAAGGCATAGAGTTCCTTGTCCATATGTTGCGTAGTTGAGAGTGGCTCCTCCAAGCTTCTCACTGAAGTAGGCAATGGGTTTCCTATCCTGCATCAACACGGCACCAATACCAATTTCCTGAGGCATCACATTCTATTTCAAAAGTTTTGGTAAAGTCAGGAAGCATAAGAAGAGGTGATTTGAGTAAGCCTTCTCTTTTAGGCTCTGGAAAGCCTTCTCTTGTGCCTCTCCCCACTTGAATCCAACATCCTTCTTTATCACTTCAGTTAAGGGAGGCTGCAAATGGTGGCTAAAGTCCTTCACAAATCTCCTATAGAAGCCGGCAAGTCCATGGAAACTCCTCACTTCTCCTACTGAGGTTGGACTCGGCCATTTCCTTGATTGCCTTGATCTTCTCCTCATTCAACCTTAACTCCATCTGCACTCACAACAAAGCCTAGGAAACCAAGTTATCTGTGCAAAAGGTGCACTTCTTCAGTTGGCATAAAGCTTCTCACTTCTTAAAACACTCAAGACAGCCTTAAGATGATCTAGATGCTCTTCTGAGTTCTTGCTATACACTAAGATGTCATCAAAGTATACTACAACAGAAATGCCTATGAATGATCTAAGCACATGATTCATTAACCTCATGAATGTACTAGGTGCATTGGTTAATCCAAATGGCATAACTACCACTCATACAATCCATGCTTAGTTTTAAATGCCAGTTTTCCATTCATCTCCTTCTTTCATCCTAATCTGATGATAACCACTTTTTTAAATCAATCTTAGAAAAGATGCAAGAACCATGCAATTCATCAAGCATATCATCAAGTCTAGGGATAGGGTGGCGATACTTCACTGTGATGTTGTTGATTGATCTACAATCAACACACATACGCCATGTACCATCCTTCTTAGGCACTAGGAGCACTGGCACAACACATGGGCTCAAACTCTCTCGGATATAGCCCTTCTCCATGAGTTCCTCTACTTGTCTTTGCAACTCCTTGGTCTCAACCGGATTGCTTCTATATGCTGGACGGTTTGGAAGTGTAGATCCTGGAACAAAGTCTATCTGGTGCTCAATCCCTCTCAATGGTGGTAAACCAATGGGATTGTCCTCTGGAAATACATCTTGAAACTCCTGCAAAAGAGAAACCATTTCACTCGGATACACCGGTGTAGAATCATTTAAGTTCAATAGAGCCTCTTTAAACACAAGTAAGATAGCTGATTGTTTAGAGTTGAGAGTTCTTTTGATGTCACCCATGTTGGCATAGAAGTTTGGCTGCTTAGTTCCAGCCGGTTTTAGATCAATCTCCTTCTTCTTTTGGAGTTGAATCTGATCTTGTTGCACTTCTTTGGGTGTCAAGGGAACCAGAGTAGTCTTCTTGCCCTTGAACAAGAAGGAATGCTTGTTGGTGAAGCCATCATGGATCACACGTCTATCAGATGTTGTTTTCAGCCCTTAGCATGAGTAGCTCCATCTCTTGGTAATACTCCTCCACTGATCTTGAACCTTGGGTAAGCTTCCTCAGCCGGTGGTGCAAGTCTCTAAGGTAATGGCTTGGAACAAATCTCTTGCGCATGATTGACTTCATCTCTGTCCAAGTTTCAACCGGTTCCTCTCCATTCCTCCTACGAGTTGTGAGGTATTGATCCCACCAACTCAAAGAATAGTCATAGAATTCAGTGGCAGAAATCTGAATCTTCTTGTGGTTTGTGTACTGCTTGCACTGGAAGACTAGCTCAATCTTCTTCTCCCACTCAAGATATGCATCCGGATCAGCCTTGCCATGGAATGGGGGTATCTTGATCTTCAAACCAGCAAGATCATCTCCTTGGTTCACTCTTCTCTCTTGGGCACGCCTAGGTCTTCTTGAGGATGAGCTGAGGTGGTCATACTCTTCATCAGTCTCCTCATAACCATCAAACTCTTGGCGAGTTGTTTGGCGAGTTGCTTGGTGAGTTGCTTGCGGTCTCTCTTCTCTCCTAGTCTCTTGGTTTGGCAAGTGACTAGTAGCTCTCCTAATGTCTTCTCTAAACTCTCTCCTGATGTCATTGAGGCTGGTCCTCATCATCTCGGTCATGGTTGCAACCATGTTTTGATTGAGTTGAGCCGACATAGCTTCCATGAGGAGTTTGTTCTTCCGGACAAGTTCAGCTTCTTCTTCAGACTCGGACACCATGGTTCCTGCTCAAAGAAAAACACGACAACCAGTAAAAGGGTTCTAAGGAAGAAGACAATCAAAAAGGAAAAAGAAAACAAGCAAAAAGGAAAAGGAACAAGCTTGTATTTCAAGACAACAAGTAAAAAGGAAATCGGCTAAGTGAAAAGGAAATCGATTCAAGCAAAATGGAAAACCTTCTAAACCTTTTCCTAAACTCTTTTAAGGTTTTCTAGCAACCTAACAAGCTTATTCTACTCGTGTTCAAGGTGATAAACAAGTTAAAACAAGGCACAAAGCAATCGACAAGAAGATGCATGCGGCTAGGGTTACTCTCTCTCTAGGGTTTCCGAAAAAACCAAAAAAGGAAAATCCTATAATCCTTGTCTAAACTCTTATGCAACTCGAGCAGCCTTAAACAAATCAGTTCTAATGCTTAGTCAAGATGATAAAGATGAGACACGGATGAAACAATCAAAAGAAACAAGAAAACAAGAGAGAAAGCGAGTACTTCCCAACCAAAGTTGCTCTGATACCACTTGATGCGTCCCTAGGATGCTCTTTGGTTGATGGGAATGGATAGATCCTTGCAAGAACGAATCAGAGACTCAAGTTCTTCAAGGCGTGTGGATTGAATGGTGACACAAGAGGGATGAATGATCTATTGATACTCCTAGATGAATGATTTGGATATGACACACCAAACTAAACACCCTTAGGTCTCTGGATACTACACACCAGAACTCGACAAGCTTTCTAGAGAGAGAGAGAGCCGTCAAGATGAATGTTACTTGTTTATTAAAAGACTGAATGAAATACAAGAGGGTGTTGAGGCCTCTTTAAATAAGAAACCAGAGACAAATCCTCTAGGGTTTCGACAATGATCAAGAAAAGGAAAGAAGTAAAACTATAGTCTAAGTTTAACATAAGTTTAAAAAGAAATAAAAATGTAACTTCTTTGAGTCTTGGACCGAGAATAGCACTTAGTGATGTGAAGACAAGTTGTGCCCTCGTTAAAAACCTTCCTCCTGGAAAACCTCGTGGGACAAAACCAAAAGCAAGGAAAAGAGCACACACCCCATGTCTTGCCTAGACACTAACTCAGTTTGATGTAGAGATGGCTTGAATGGTGATCAAGACATCTCGGATCAGACCTTGTCCAAGACTTGCTTGTTGTGGATGTGAAGTGAGTAATCCAACAACATTCTCCTTAAGCTTCTTGACTCTGGAACGAGTCATGGGACCTTCAGGAATGGCTAGAGCATCATCACCAAGTTGTTGGTGCAATGTGGCTTCATGTGGCTCATCTAGACTCTCCTTGTCCTCCTTAGTGATCCGGTCCATGATCACATCATGGGCTCTAGCTGCTGAGGTGTGTTTGGGTGGTCTAAGATGAGGGTGAAGTAGCCAGCAGTTGGATTTAGAGTGTCCTTGCCTTTTGCAATGCTCACAAGTTACTCTTTTCTCATTTGGTTTGTAGTATGCCTTGTGAGCTGAGCCTGTTTCTACCTTCTCTACCTTGTTGGCCATGGATAGTTCTCCTTTACCCCAAAATAAACCTTCTGACCCTAGCTCCTTGTGCAGCTGAGCACACACATCATCCATACTCGGTAGTTCCTTGGCCCTCAAGATGTGTTTGATTACATCATTAAAATTCTGGTTGAGAGTGAGAAGCAACCCAAAGATCTTGTCTTGCTCACGCCTTTCTTCAATGACATTGAGGTCCGTTGTGCTAGGTCTCAACATGATGCGTCCCTAGGATGCTCTTTGGTTGATGGGAATGGATAGATCCTTGCAAGAACGAATCAGAGACTCAAGTTCTTCAAGGCGTGTGGATTGAATGGTGACACAAGAGGGATGAATGATCTATTGATACTCCTAGATGAATGATTTGGATATGACACACCAAACTAAACACCCTTAAGTCTCTGGATATGACACACCAGAATTGGGCACACTTTCTAGAGACAGAGAGAGCTGTCAAGATGAATGTTACTTGTTTATTAAAAGACTGAATGAATACAAGAGGGTGTTGAGGCCTCTTTAAATAAGAAACCAGAGACAAATCCTCTAGGGTTTCGACAATGATCAAGAAAAGGAAAGAAATAAAACTATAGTCTAAGTTTAACATAAGTTTAAAATGAAATAAAAATGTAACTTCTTTGAGTCTTAGACCGAGAATAGCACTTAGGTGATGTGAAGACAAGTTGTGGCCTCGTTAAAAACCTTCCTCCTGGAAAACCTCGTGGGACAAAACCAAAAGCAAGAAAAGAGCACACACCCCATGTCTTGCCTAGACACTAACTCAGTTTGATGTAGAGATGGCTTGAATGGTGATCAAGACATCTCGGATCAGACCTTGTCCAAGACTTGCTTGTTGTGGATGTGAAGTGAGTAATCCAACAACATTCTCCTTAAGCTTCTTGACTCTGGAACGAGTCATGGGACCTTCAGGAATGGCTAGAGCATCATCACCAAGTTGTTAGTGCAATGTGGCTTCATGTGGTTCATCTAGACTCTCCTTGTCCTCCTTAGTGATCCGGTCCATGATCACATCACAACACTTCTAGCTTTGCCCATAGCTGACTGTACTTCCCAAGATGTTTGGTGAAGTCCATCTCTTCTTGTTGCAAGTTGTTTATGGCTCGCTTCACTTCAAAGATTCTGGTTAGGTTTGAAGTGTTGCCATAAACCTTGAGTAAAGTGTCCCACAATTGTTTTGCGGTTTCACAATGTGAGTATGCCTCCATGATAGGTGTGTCAAGTGAGCTTTGCAAGATAGACAGCACCATAAGGTCCTCCTGACCCCATTTGCTTTCATCTACCACTACAACCTCCTTGCCATCTTCCCGTTGAGTAATCTGCCTTAAGGCTTCTCCTGAGGTGATATGCTCCCATAGGCCCCTTCCTCCAAGGGCTGTCTTGGCCAATCTAGACCAGATGAGGTAGTTTGCACCTTTCAAAGTGACCGGAATCATCACTGGCTTGTGTTGCTCCATCTTCTCTTTGCTTTTGTCCAGCGGGTAAAAGGATGTACTCAAAAGAAAGAGAAGCTCCGGATGTTTGGTTCAGAGATAACAATGTGGTGAGCAGGTTTCTGCCTTAGAAAGAGATAAGTTGGACAGAAGAGAGTGAGAACAACCAAGAACCAGAGACAGAACTCAGAAAGAACAATGCTATTATCCGGTGGACAATAGGATTTGTGAGAGATTTTTGAAAAAGTAAACCGATTAAGTGAAAGAGCAAGTGAAGTAATGAAGATTTGCGGAAGAGATTAGGTGCTCAAGAGCGTTTAAGCTCTGATACCATGTTAGAAAATGAAGAACAGAGTGAAGAACCAGAGAGAAAGGAAGTGAACTCGAGAGAGAGAGAGAGAGATACTCGCAACTAAGAAAGAGAGTGAAGGGAAACTTATTTCCTTTAGATTGAAAAGAGATTAGGTTACACGGTTAAGTAGGCAAGTTGCCTGTCCAGAGAAAATGAATAAACTAACTAGCCTAAGTACACAAATGAATAAACAAAGGAGTTCTGCTCGAGGATGGTCTGCACAAGGCACTGAAAGTGACTTGTCTCCAACGGATGGGAAGCTTAAATGGAACATGTGACCTTGCTTATTTTAATCATTCTTCTTGTCCCATAATATCTCCAACGGTCTTCTCTTCTTTCTGATGTCGACCAAGGTAAGTTTAAACTTGCCTTGCCTCTGAAGACACGTTAGGTTTAGCTAGGATGACTTGTGATGCAAGTGTTGTACAGACATGCTTGCATTTCAAGTAAGCTCGGATCATCTTCAACTACACAAGTGATTCCTGATCCTCCCTTCCTCTTGTTTATTTATTCTCTTTGTCAATAACTTTGGTCTAAGCTAGGCACTAAGCTATTGTTTTCCACTACATGTCATCCACAAACTGATGGGCAAACTGAGGTAGTTAATAGGACTTTAGGAACACTCCTGCGTGCATTCATTAGAAAGAACTTAAGGACATGGGAAGAATACTTACCACATTGTGAATTTGCATACAATCATGCTATGCATTCTGCTTCTAAGTATTCCCCTTTTGAGATTGTTTATGGGTTCAATCCCACCTCTCCTTTGGATCTAATGCCTTTACCTGAGTGTGAAAGGATAAGTCTAGATGGCAAGAAGAAAGCAGAGATGGTCCAACAGATTCATGAGAAGGTTAGACAAAACATTGAGCAGAAGACCAAGCTTTATGAGAAGCAAGCAAACAAGGGGAGATGAGTGAGGACCTTTGAAGTTAGTGACCAAGTTTGGTTGCACCTGAGGAAGGATAGGTTTCCCAACGAGAGGAAGTCCAAGCTGATGCCAAGGGTTGATGGACCCTTTGAGATCATCCACAAGATCAATGACAATGCCTACAAACTTGATCTCCAAGGTAAGTATGATGTATCAAATAGCTTCAATGTCACTGACTTGGCTCCTTTTGCTGTAGATGAACCTGATTTGAGGACAAATCCTTTTCAAGAGGGAGGGGATGATGTGATCATGGACCGGATCACTAAGGAGAACAAGGAGAGTCTAGATGAGCCACATGAAGCCACATTGCATCAACAACTTGGTGATGATGCTCTAGCCATTCCTGAAGGTCCCATGACTCGTTCCAGAGTCAAGAAGCTTAAGGAGAATGTTGTTGGATTACTCACTTCACATCCACAACAAGAAAGTCTTGGACAAAGTCTGATCCGAGATGTCTTGATCACCATTCAAGCCATCTCTACATCAAACTGAGTTAGTGTCTAGGCAAGACATGGGGTGCGTGCTCTTTTCCTTGCTTTTGGTTTTGTCCCGTGAGGTTTTCCGGAGGAAGGTTTTTAACGAGGCCACAACTTGTCTTCACATCACTTAGGCCCTATCTCGGTCCAAGGCTAAAAGAAGTTACATTTTTATTTCATTTTAAGCTTATGTTAAACTTAGACTATAGTTTCCTTTATTTCCTTTTCCTGCTTAATGTCGAAACCTTAGAGAGCATGTTCTCTGGTTTCTTATTTAAAGGGTTCTCTACACCCTCTTGTACTCATCCAGCTTTTTAATAAACAAGTATCATTCATCTTGACGGCTCTCTCTCTCTAGAAAGTGTGTCGAGTTCTGGTGTGTAGTATCCAGAGACCTAAGGGTGTTTAGTTTGGTGTGTCATATCCAAGTTATTCATCTAGGAGTATGAAGAGATCATCCATCCCTCTTGTGTCACCATTCAATCCACACGCCTTGAAGGACTTGAGTCTCTGATTCGTTCTTGCAAGGATCTATCAATTCCCATCAACCAAAGAGCATCCTAGGGACGCATCAAAACCCAAGCAACTTAGCATCTAGGGTGGTCAAGAGAACATACCTCCGAGATAGTGCATCAGCAACTACATTCTCCTTACCTTGTTTATACTTGATCACGTATGGGAAGGTCTCAATGAATTCGACCCACCTTGCGTGTCTCTTGCTAAGCTTACTCTGCCCTTTTAGATACTTTAGGGACTCATGATCAGTGTGTATGACAAACTCCTTGGGCCATAAGTAGTGTTGCCACGTTTGTAATGCCCTCACCAAGGCATAGAGTTCCTTGTCATAGGTTGCATAGTTGAGAGTGGCTCCTCCAAGCTTCTCACTGAAGTATGCAATGGGTTTCCTATCTTGCATCAACACAGCACCAATTCCAATTCCTGAGGCATCACATTCTATTTCAAAAGTTTTAGTAAAGTCAGGAAGCATAAGAAGAGGTGATTGACTAAGCTTCTCTTTTAGGCTCTGGAAAGCCTTCTCTTGTGCCTCTCCCCACTTGAATCCAACATCCTTCTTTATAACTTCAGTTAAGGGAGCTGCAATGGTGCTAAAGTCCTTCACAAATATCCTATAGAAGCCAGCAAGCCCATGGAAACTCCTCACTTCTCCTACTGAAGTTGGACTCGGCCAGTCTTTGATGGCTTTGATCTTCTCTTCATCAACCTTAACTCCATCTGCACTCACAACAAAGCCTAGGAAAACCAAGTTATCTGTGCAAAAAGTGCACTTCTTCAAGTTGGCATAAAGCTTTTCACTTCTAAAAACACTCAAGACAGCCCTAAGATGATCTAGATGCTCTTCTAAGTTCTTGCTATATACTAAGATGTCATCAAAGTATACTACGACAGAAATGCCTATGAATGATCTAAGAACATGATTCATTAACCTCATGAATGTACTAGGTGCATTGGTTAATCCAAATGGCATAACTAACCACTCATACAATCCATGTTTAGTTTTAAAGGCAGTCTTCCATTCATCTCCTTCTTTCATCCTAATCTGATGATAACCACTTTTTAAATCTATCTTAGAAAAGATGCAAGAACCATGTAATTCATCAAGCATATCATCAAGTCTAGGGATAGGGTGGCGATACTTCACTGTGATGTTGTTGATTGATCTACAATCAACACACATACGCCATGTACTATCCTTCTTAGGCACTAGGATCACTGGTACAGCACATGGGCTCAAACTCTCTCGGATATAGCCCTTCTCCATGAGTTCCTCTACTTGTCTTTGCAACTCCTTGGTCTCCACCGGATTGCTTCTGTATGCTGGACGGTTTGGAAGTGTAGATCCTGGAACAAAGTCTATCTGGTGCTCAATCCCTCTCAAAGGTGGTAAACCAATGGGATTGTCTTCTCGAAATACATCTTGAAACTCCTGCAAAAGAGAAACCATTTCACTCGGATACACCGGTGTAGAATCTGTTAAGTTCAAAAGAGCCTCTTTAAACACAAGTAAGATAGCAGATTGTTTAGAGTTGAGAGTCCTTTTGGTATCACCCATGTTAGCATAGAAGTTTGGCTGCTTAGTTCCAGCCGGTTTTAGATCAATCTCCTTCTTCTTTTGGAGTTGAATCTGATCTTGTTGTACTTCCTTGGGTGTCAAGGGAACCAGAGTAGTCTTCTTGCCCTTGAACAAAAAGGAATGCTTGTTGGTGAACCCATCATGGATCACACGCCTATCAGATTGCCAAGGTCTCCCAAGAAGTATGTGACCAGCTTGCATAGGCAACACATCACACAAGACTTCATCTTCATATCTTCCAATGGCTAAGGGAATAAGAACTTGACTTGAAACCTTCATGGTGCCTTCTTCATTCAGCCATTGTAACTTGTAAGGCTTGGGATGTTTCTGAACCTTCAATCCCAACTTATGAACCATTGTTTCACTCGCAGCATTGACACAACTTCCTCCATCAACAATGAGGCTGCACACTTTTCCTTGGACCAAGCACCGGGTGTAGAAGAGGTTCTCACGTTGCTCTAGCTCCTCAGCCTTGTTTTGCAAGCTTAGAACCCTTCTTACTACTAAAAGCTTTCCCTGGACTGGTCCTTCTTCTTGTTCTTCTTCAGTGTCTTCTTGGTAAGACTCGGTGTTGTCATCTTCTGAGGCATACTCTCCATTCTCCAGCAAGATCATGACTCTCTTGTTGGTACACGCATTGGCATAATGTCCTCTTCCTTGGCACTTGAAACACTTGACATCACGAGCTCTGGAACTAGAAGCTTCAACCTTGCCTTTGCCCTTGTCAAGAGCACTGATTGGTTTGGTCTCTTCTCTTGGATAGGACTTGTTGTCCTTCTGGAATGGTTTAGACTCCTTAGGATAAGGTGTCTTCTCTTCCTTGGTGTTGTGTAACCGGTTAGAGCCATACTGATTGCGTGAGTGTCCCCTCCTCTTGAGTTGTTGCTCAACAAGAATAGCTTTGTGTAGCATCTCTTCAAGCTCCACATAATGTTGCATCTCAACATTGCCTTGTATCTCTCGGTTTAAACCACAAAGGAACCTTGACATGGTTGCTTCTCTATCTTCTGATATGTTAGCTCTCAGCATGAGTAACTCCATCTCCTGGTGATGTGATCATGGACCGGATCACTAAGGAGAACAAGGAGAGTCTAGATGAGCCACATTAAGCCACATTGCACCAACAACTTGGTGATGATGCTCTGGCCATTCCTGAAGGTCCCATGACTCGTTCCAGAGTCAAGAAGCTTGATGTGATCATGGACCGGATCACTAAGGAGAACAAGGAGAGTCTAGATGAGCCACATGAAGCCACATTGCACCAACAACTTGGTGATGATGCTCTGGCCATTCCTGAAGGTCCCATGACTCGTTCCAGAGTCAAGAAGCTTAAGGAGAATGTTGTTGGATTACTCACTTCACATCCACAACAAGAAGGTCTTGGACAAGGTCTGATCCGAGATGTCTTGATCACCATTCAAGCCATCTCTACATCAAACTGAGTTAGTGTCTAGGCAAGACATGGGGTGCGTGCTCTTTTCCTTGCTTTTGGTTTTGTCCCACGAGGTTTTCCAGGAGGAAGGTTTTTAACGAGGCCACAACTTGTCTACACATCACCTAAGTCCTATCTCGGTCCAAGACTCAAAGAAGTTACATTTTTATTTCATTTTAAGCTTAAGTTAAATTTAGACTATAGTTTCCTTTCTTTCCTTTTCTTGCTTAATGTCGAAACCCTAGAGGATTTGTCTCTGGTTTCTTATTTAAAGGGTTCTCTACACCCTCTTGTACTCATCCAACTTTTCAATAACAAGTATCATTCATCTTGACAGCTCTCTCTCTCTAGGAGGTGTGCCGAGTTCTGGTGTGTAGTATCCAGAGACCTAAGAGTGTTTAGTTTGGTGTGTCATATCCAAGTTATTCATCTAGGAGTATCAAGAGATCATCCATCCCTCTTGTGTCACCATTCAATCCACACGCCTTGAAGAACTTGAGTCTCTGATTCGTTCTTGCAAGGATCTATCCATTCCCATCAACCAAAGAGCATCCTAGGGACGCATCACCTGGTAATACTCCTCCACTGATCTTGACCCTTGGGTAAGTTTCCTCAGCCGGTGGTGCAAGTCTCTAAGGTAATGGCTTGGAACAAACCTCTTGCGCATGATTGACTTCATCTCTGTCCAAGTCTCAACCGGTTCCTCTCCATTCCTTCTACGAGTTGTGAGGTACTGATCCCACCAACTTAGAGCATAGTCATAGAATTCAGTGGCAGCAATCTGAATCTTCTTGTGGTTTGGGTACTGCTTGCACTGAAAGACTAGCTCAATCTTCTTCTCCCACTCAAGATAGGCATCCGGATCAGCTTTGCCATGGAATGGGGGTATCTTGATCTTCAAACCGGCAAGTTCATCTCCCTGGTTCATTCTTCTCTCTTGGACACGCCTAGGTCTTCTTGAGGATGAGCTGAAGTGTTCATACTCTTCATCAGTCTCCTCATAACCATCATGTTCTTGGCGAGTTGCTTGGCGAGTTGCTTGTGGTCTCTCTTCTCTCCTAGTCTCTTGGTTTGGCAAGTGACTAGTAGCTCTCCTGATGTCTTCTCTAAGCTCTCTCCTGATGTCATTGAGGTTGGTCCTCATCATCTCGGTCATGGTTGCCACCATACTCTGGTTAAGTTGATTGGTCATAGCTTCCATGAGGAGTTTGTTTCTCCGGACGAGTTCAGCCTCTTCTTCAGACTCGGTGATGTGATCATGGACCGGATCACTAAGGAGGACAAGGAGAGTCTAGATGAGCCACATGAAGCCACATTGCACTAACCACTTGGTGATGATGCTCTAGCCATTCATGAAGGTCCCATGACTCGTTCCAGAGTCAAGAAGCTTAAGGAGGATGTTGTTGGATTACTCACTTCACATCCACAACAAGAAATTCTTGGACAAGGTCTGATCCGAGATGTCTTGATCACCATTCAAGCCATCTCTACATCAAACTGAGTTAGTGTCTAGGCAAGACATGGGGTGCGTGCTATTTTCCTTGCTTTTGGTTTTGTCCCACGAGGTTTTCCAGGAGGAAGGTTTTTAACGAGGCCACAACTTGTCTTCACATCACTTAGGCTCTATTTTCGGTCCAAGGCTAAATGAAGTTACATTTTTATTTCATTTTTAAACTTAGAATATAGTTTCCTTTCTTTCCTTTTTTGGTTCATTGTCGAAACCCTAGAGAGTATGTTCTCTGGTTTCTTATTTAAAGGGTTCTCTACACCCTCTTGTAATCATCCAACTTTTCTGATGTGATCATGGAAAGCACCAAAGAATGGAAGCATGAACCTGAATTGCTTGTAGCTGAGGATGCAACCTTTAAGAGTGCATATGATGTGATCATGGACCGGATCACTAAGGAGAACAAGGAGAGTCTAGATGAGCCACATGAAGCCACATTGCATCAACAACTTGATGATGATGCTCTAGCCATTCCTGAAGGTCCCATGACTCATTCCAGAGTCAAGAAGCTTAAGGAGAATGTTGTTGGATTACTCACTTCACATCCACAACAAGCAAGTCTTGGACAAGGTCTGATCCGAGATGTCTTGATCACCATTCAAGCCATCTCTACATCAAACTGAGTTAGTGTCTAGGCAAGACATGGGGTGTGTGCTCTTTTCCTTGCTTTTGGTTTTGTCCCACGAGGTTTTCCAGGAGGAAGGTTTTTAACGAGGGCACAACTTGTCTTCACATCACTAAGTGCTATTCTCGGTCCAAGACTCAAAGAAGTTACATTTTTATTTCTTTTTAAACTTATGTTAAACTTAGACTATAGTTTTACTTCTTTCCTTTTCTTGATCATTGTCGAAACCCTAGAGGATTTGTCTCTGGTTTCTTATTTAAAGAGGCCTCAACACCCTCTTGTATTTCATTCAGTCTTTTAATAAACAAGTAACATTCATCTTGACGGCTCTCTCTCTCTCTAGAAAGCTTGTCGAGTTCTGGTGTGTAGTATCCAGAGACCTAAGGGTGTTTAGTTTGGTGTGTCATATCCAAATCATTCATCTAGGAGTATCAAGAGATCATTCATCCCTCTTGTGTCACCATTCAACCCACACGCCTTGAAGAACTTGAGTCTCTGATTCGTTCTTGCAAGGATCTATCCATTCCCATCAACCAAAGAGCATCCTAGGGACGCATGAAGTGGTATCAGAGCAACTTTGGTTGGGAAGTAATCGCTATCCTTTCTTGTTTCTTTTTGTTTTTCATTCATATTTCATCTATAACCTCTTGATTAAGCAGTAGAACTCATCTAACTAGGGCTGCTCGTGACTGCATAAGAGTTTAGACAAAGATTTTTAAACTTTCCTTATTTGGTTGCATGCGAAAACCCTAGAGAGAGAAGAACCCTAGCCGCATACCCTCACTTGTCTATCACTTTGTGCATTAGTTTAGCTTGTCTATCACCTTGAACACGAGCATATTGAGGTTATTAGGGTGCTAGAAAACCTTAGGAGTGATTAGGAAAAAGTTTAGAAGTGTTTCCTTTTTGCTTGAATCTTTTTCCTTTTTGCTTGAATCCTTTTTCCTTTTCTAGCCGATTTCTCCTTTTTTTGTTTTGTCTTACAAGACAAGCTTGTTTGCTTTTCCTTTTGCTTGTTTTCTTTTTCCTTTTTGCTTGTCTTGTTCCCTAGAAACCTTTTACTGGTTATTTTGGTTACCTTTGCGCAGGAAGCATGGTCTCCAAGTCTGAAGAAGAAGCTTAACTCGTCAGCTTCTCATGGAGGCTATGTCGGCTCAACTCAACCAAAACATGGTGGCAACCATGACCGAGATGATGAGGACCAACCTCAATGACCTCAGGAGAGAGCTTAGAGAAGACATCAGGAGAGCTACTAGTCAAGCACCAAACCGAGAGACTAGGAGAGAAAGAGAGAGGAGAGAGGAGAGACCTCATGCAACTCGCCAAGAGCATGATGGTTATGAGGAGACTGACAATGAGTATGAGCACCTCAGTTCATCCTCAAGAAGACATAGGCGTGTCCAAAGAGAAGGATGAACCAGGGAGATGAGCTTGCTGGTTTGAAGATCAAGATACCCCCATTCCATGGCAAAGCTGAGTGGGAGAAGAAGATTGAAAGTCTTGATGGAAAGGAACCAATCTGTTACAGCAAGGAGAAGACAGTCTCTAAGCCATCTAAAGAAGATAAACAATTCTGTTTATTCAGTGAAGAGGTTAAGGAGGCATTGTTACAAGTAATGATGGGTGTGGAGAAGCAAATCAAACGGACCAACACAACACGTCCATCCATTGAAACACAGCATCAAGAACCAGCACCAGTTGCGCCTATCCAAGAAGATCAAGACAAAGTAACCTCACATATCTTTCATAAAGAAGAGCAGCCTGTTCAGAACGTCATGGTCCCTTTAACACAACACATGGTAGCAGAGAAGACACCCAGGGAACCTCAGAGAGCTCATAGAATGAATCAACTAATTGTCTTTGATCCATGTGATTTCCAAAGGACCTTCTTAGGTACTTTTCTGTTCACTCCTTTTGTTTGGTACAAGAAAGGAGAAGTGGAACTATCAAGACACGACTTGGACATGAGACATGTTGTATTTGAGCCTGGAGGAGAGGTCTTGGAATCAGAAGAACAAGATCAAACAGGTTAAGAAGAGTTCAGCTGCACCAACATTGGATTTTGTAGATTTCTCATCCTTTGAAGATAAGGGGTTGCACGTCTCAGCTCAGCAAGAGTTTCACTATGAAACCAACTGGAGAATGAAGCCAAATCAGTCACGGATCCAACAAACCAGACAACACAGAGAATGGCCTTCTGATCATCAAGATATTGCTAGTTTTGCAAAACATGCCGGTTTGGATCTTTCCCAAGAGGAACTTATGTCTGATTGTGCTGGAAGGTCACAGACCTACTCGTGGAGACCTGGAGAATATTTCCACAAGATTATCACCCTTGGAGAGTGCTCTGTTCGTGCTAGAACAAGTTGGGGTCATAAGGAGTTTGAAGTTGATCAAAAGGACTTGCATCTTGACCATATCAAGATATGGAAGCCACCAGATATGCAGCAACTTCAGTACCAATGCAAAGATTATCAAAATGTAATTGGAGATGAAGAAGTCACTAGAGTCAATGGTGAAGTGATTACTGGAGCAGGAGAAGAACTCATGTTTCCTTCTCAAATCAAAGAGAAACCACCAGAGGAACTTAGTCTACAACAATCTCCAAAGAAACCAACCCGGGGTAACTATCTAAACTCAAAGAAAAACATGAAGCCTGATTTGCTTGCTGTGGGTACAGGTCAAACTGTTTTGAGATCTACCATTTTCGAAAAGAGAAGCTATGATAATGATCAGAGTATCAAGAATGGGTTGTTGGCTAAGTTGATGATGCAACAATCAAACCTTGGAAACTGTCTAGCCGCCAGCCTTGACATAGGGACAGTCCGAGGGTCATATCTCAACAACCACAAGGAGTTAACCATCAAACTCGACTGCCATGGAAACTTAACTCATCAGGGTCTCACGTCGATTTGGAATCAAGTCCAAACCTTCTCAGATGAAAGAGTTATGGGTTCTACAAATCGGGTGATCCTGTATTGGCTATCTTTGAATTTTTCTAAGTTTAAAACATCTCAATCCTATATATGGCGACCAGGTGAGCATGCTAAGGTAAGTGATCATGTTTTCAAGAGTTCTTTTATCAATTACACAGATATGATGCACTTGTTTTTGTCAAAAGAGCCATGTGCAGATTATGATGAAGCTTGGAAGCATACAAGAAGAAAGAACAAGCATGTGGAAGACAAGCGGTTCAAGCCACCTGATTTGGATCAGGATAAGCACCAGGACGTCACTAGCTTCATCCTCATCAAAGAAGCACCACCAGAAGCAGCACACAAGCCAAAACCGAGCAAAAACCAATTTGGGATAAGATTATTACTCTTTGATAAACTTTCATGTGCTAACTTGCTTTGTTTCAACATGTCAGGTTTAAGTAATGAATCAGGAACTAAATGGATTAGTGCCTTCTACATATCCAAACCAGTCAGCAACAATGCCTATCAAAGAGGCTTGCAAGGTAAGTGTAATCTGATTTTAAACTTCAATGTTACTGACTTGGTCCCCTCTATTGTAGGTAAAACAGATTTGAGGACAAATCTTTTTGAAGAGGGAGGGGATGATGTGATCATGGAAAGCACCAAAGAATGGAAGCATGAACCTGAACCTGAGGAGCTTGAGGATGCAACATTTAAGAGTGCATTTGATGTGATCATGGACCGGATCACTAAGGAGAACAAGGAGAGTCTAGATGAGCCACATGAAGCCACATTGCATCAACAACTTGGTGATGATGCTCTAGCCATTCCTAAAGGTCCCATGACTCGTTCCAGAGTCAAAAAGCTTAAGGAGAATGTTGTTGGATTACTCACTTCACATCCACAACAACAAAGTCTTGGACAAGGTCTGATCCGAGATGTCTTGATCACCATTCAAGCCATCTCTACATCAAGCTGAGTTAGTGTCTAGGCAAGACATGGGGTGTGTGCTCTTTTCCTTGCTTTTGGTTTTGTCCCACGAGGTTTTCCAGGAGGGAGGTTTTTAACGAGGCCACAACTTGTCTACACATCACCTAAGTCCTATCTCGGTCCAAGACTACATGAAGTTCCATTTTTATTTCATTCTAAACTTATGTTAAACTTAGACTATAGTTTTATTTCTTTCCTTTTTTGGTTCATTGTCGAAACCCTAGAGGCATGTCTCTGGTTTCTTATTTAAAGAGGTCTCAACACCCTCTTGTAATCATCCAGTCTTTTATTAAACAAGTTACATTCATCTTTGCGGCTCTCTCTCTCTCTAAAAGAAGTGTGCCGAGTCTGGTGTGTCATATCCAGAGCCTAAGGGTGTCTAGTTTGGTGTGTAATATCCAAACCATTCATCTAGGAGTATCAAGAGATCATCCATCCCTCTTGTGTCACCATCCAATCCACACGCCTTGAAGGACTTGAGTCTTTTGATTCGTTCTTGCAAGGATTATCCATTCCCATCAACCAAAGAGCATCCTAGGGACGCATCAAATGCATAGCATGATTGTATGCAAATTCACAATGTGGTAAGTATTCTTCCCATGTCCTTAAGTTCTTTCTAATAAATGCACGCAGGAGTGTTCCTAAAGTCCTATTAACTACCTCAGTTTGCCCATCAGTTTGTGGATGACATGTAGTGGAAAACAATAGCTTAGTGCCTAGCTTAGACCAAAGTGTCTTCCAGAAGTAACTAAGAAACTTAGTGTCCCTATCATAAACTATAGTTCTAGGCATGCCATGCCAACGTACAACCTCTTTAAAGAACAAGTTAGCTATATGTAATGCATCATCAGTCTTGTGACAAGCTATGAAATGTGCCATCTTAGAGAACCTATCAACAACAACAAAGATAGAATCCTTTCCAGTTCTAGTTCTAGGCAAACCAACAATAAAGTCCATAGAGATGTCATTCCAGGGATGGTGTGGAATGGGTAAAGGAGTATACAAACCCTGGGATTGAACTTGGGACTTGGCATGCTTGCACGTAGCACACCTTCCACAGATTCTCTCCACATCTCTCTTCATGTGCGGCCAATAGAAGTGATCCTGTAAAACTTTCAAGGTCTTGGCAATCCCAAAGTGTCCCATTAGACTGCCCCCATGGGATTCCCTGACAAAAAGATCTCTCAAAGAACAATTAGGCACACACAAGCTATTGTCATAGAACAAATAGCCTTCATTTCTAAAGTAATGCCCTGCAGCAAACTTAGCACATGAAGCATAGGCTTCCTTGAAATCATGATCAGTATCATACATATCCTTTATCTGCTCAAACCCAAGCAACTTAGCATCTAGGGTGGTCAAGAGAACATACCTCCGAGATAGTGCATCAGCAACTACATTCTCCTTACCTTGTTTGTATTTGATCACGTATGGAAAGGTCTCAATGAACTCAACCCACCTTGCGTGTCTCTTGCTAAGCTTACTCTGCCCTTTTAGATACTTTAGGGACTCATGATCAGTGTGTATGATAAACTCCTTGGGCCACAAGTAGTGTTGCCACGTTTGTAATGCCCTCACCAAGGCATAGAGTTCCTTGTCATAGGTTGCATAGTTGAGAGTGGCTCCTCCAAGCTTCTCACTGAAGTATGCAATAGGTTTCCTATCCTGCATCAACACAGCACCAATTCCAATTCCTGAGGCATCACATTCTATTTCAAACGTTTTAGCAAAGTCAGGAAGCATAAGAAGAGGTGATTGAGTAAGCTTCTCTTTTAGGCTCTGGAAAGCCTTCTCTTGTGCTTCTCCCCACTTGAATCCAACATCCTTCTTTATCACTTCAGTCAAGGGAGCTGCAATGGTGCTAAAGTCCTTCACAAATCTCCTATAGAACCCAGCAAGCCCATGGAAACTCCTCACTTCTCCTACTGAGGTTGGACTCGGCCAGTCTTTGATGGCTTTGATCTTCTCCTCATCAACCTTAACTCCATCTGCACTCACAACAAAGCCTAGGAAAACCAAGTTATCTGATGTGATCATGGAAAGCACCAAAGAATGGAAGCATGAACCTGAACCTGAAGAGCTTGAGGAAGCAACATTTAAGAGTGCATTTGATGTGATCATGTACCGAATCACTAAGGAGAACAAGGAGAGTCTAGATGAGCCACAAGAAGCCACATTGCACCAGCAACCTGGTGATGATGCTCTCGCCATTCCCGAAGGTCCCATGACTCGTTCCAGAGTCAAGATGCTTAAAGAGAATGTTGTTGGATTACTCACTTCACATCCACAACAAGAAAGTCTTGGACAAGGTCTGATCCGAGATGTCTTGATCACCATTCAAGCCATCTCTACATCAAGCTGAGTTAGTGTCTAGGCAAGACATGGGGTGCGTGCTCTTTTCCTTGCTTTTGGTTTTGTCCCATGAGGTTTTCCGGAGGAAGGTTTTTAACGAGGCCACAACTTGTCTTCACATCACCTAAGTCCTATCTCGGTCCAAGACTATAGAAGTTTACATTTTCATTTCATTTCATTTTAAAAACTTATGTTAAACTATAGTTTCCTTTTTTTGCTTATTGTCGAAACCCTAGAGAGTATGTTCTCTGGTTTCTTATTTAAAGGGGTCTCTAAACCCTATTGTAATCATCCAGCTTTTTAATAAACAAGTTTCTTTCTCCTTGACGGCTCTCTCTCTAGAAAGTGTGTCGAGTTCTGGTGTGTAGTATCCAGAGACCTAAGGGTGTTTAGTTTGGTGTGTCATATCCAAGTTATTCATCTAGGAGTATCAAGAGATCATCCATCCCTCTTGTGTCACCATTCAATCCACACGCCTTGAAGAACTTGAGTCTCTGATTCGTTCTTGCAAGGATCTATCCATTCCCATCAACCAAAGAGCATCCTAGGGACGCATCAAGTGGTATCAGAGCAACTTTGGTTGGGAAGTACTCGTTACCCTCTCTTGTTTTTCGCTGTTGTTTCATCCGTGTCTCATCTTTATCTTTTGAATAAGCAGTAGAACTCATCTAACTAGGGCTGCTCGTGATTGCATAAGAGATTAGACAAGGACTTTGAAATTTTCCTTATTTGGTTTTGCGGAAACCCTAGAGAGAGAGTAACCCTAGCCGCATGCTACCTTGTTGTCGATCACTTTGTGCATTAGTCTAGCTTGTTTATCACCTTGAACACGAGCATAATAAGATTGTTAGGGTGCTAGAAAACCTTAGAAGAGATAGAAAAAGTTTAGGAGGTTTTCCTTTTTGCTTGAATCTTTTTCCTTTTTCTAGCCGATTGTTCCTTTTTGTTTTGTCTTGCAATACAAGCTTGTTTTCTTTTCCTTTTTGCTTGTTTTCTTTTTCCTTTTTGCTTGTCTTGTTACCTAGAAATCTTTTACTGGTTGTTTTGTTTACCTTTGTGCAGGAAGCATGGAAGACGAGTCTGAAGAAGAGGCTTCACTCGTCAGGAAGAACAAGCTTCTCACGGAGGCTATGTCGGCTCAACTCAACCAAAACATGTTGGCAACCATGACCGAGATGATGAGGACCAACCTCAATGACATCAGGAGAGAGCTCAGAGAAAACATCAGGAGAGCTACTAGTCAAATGCCAAACCAAGAAACTAGGAGAGAGGAGAGACCTCATGCAACTCGCCAAGAGCATGATGGTTATGAGGAGACTGACAATGAGTATGAGCACCTCAGTTCATCCTCAAGAAGACCTAGGCGTGTCCAAGAGAGAAGGATGAACCAGGGAGATGAACTTGCTGGTTTGAAGATCAAGATACCCCCATTCCATGGCAAAGCTGATCCGGATGCCTACCTTGAGTGGGAGAAGAAGATTGACTGGTGGAATCAATTGGTAAAGTCTAGAAGTCTTGATGGAAAAGAACCAGTGGAAACATGGCCTAAGCTGAGGGCTATGATGCGTAGAGAGTTTGCTCCAAGAAAGTACCACAAGGAAGCACTTCGAAAGCAGTCTGAGACCAAGCTATGCTCTTCAAACTCAGTCCACAAACAACAAGACAGCATGACATCACGTCCATTCAGTGATATTGGCTCATCTAGCAAGGAACCAATCTGTTACAGCAAGGAGAAGACAGTCTCTAAGCCATTTAAAGAAGATAAACAATTCTGTTTATTCAGTGAAAAGGATAAGGAGGCATTGTTACAAGTAATGATGGGTGTGGAGAAGAAAATCAAACAGACCAACACAGCACGTCCATCCATTGAAACACAGCATCAAGAACCAGAACCAGTTGCGCCTATCCAAGAAGATCAAGACAAAGTAACCTCACATATCTTTCATAAAGAAGAGCAGCCTGTTCAGAACGTCATGGTCCCTTTAACACAACACATGGTAGCAGAGACGACACCCAGGGAACCTCAGAGAGCTCGTAGAATGAATCAACTAATTGTCTTTGATCCATGTGATTTCCAAAAGACCTTCTTAGGTACTTTTCTGTTCACTCCTTTTGTTTGGTACAAGAAAAGAGCAGTGGAGCTATCAAGACACGACTTCGATACGAGACATGTTGTATTTGAGCCTGGAGGAGAGGTCTGGAATCAAAAGAAGAAGATCAAACAGATTAAGAAGAATTCAGCTGCACCAACATTTGATTTTGTAGATTTCTCATCCTTTGAAGATAAGGGGTTGCATGTCTCAGCTCAGCAAGAGTTTCACTATGAAACCAACAGGAGAATGAATCCAATTCAGTCACGGATCCAACAAACCAGACAACGCAGAAAATGGCCTTCTGATCATCAAGATATTGCTAGTTTTGCAAAACATGTCGGTTTGGATCTTTCCCAAGAGGAGCTCATGTCTGATTGTGCTGGAAGGTCACAGACCTACTCGTGGAGACCTGGAGAATATTTCCACAAGATTATCACCCTTGGAGAGTGCTCTGTTCGTGCTAGAACAAGTTGGGGTCATAAGGAGTTTGAAGTTGATCAAAAGGACTTGCATCTTGACCATATCAAGATATGGAAGCCACCAGATATGCAGCAACTTCAGTACTAGTGCAAAGATTATCAAAATGTAATTGGAGATGAAGAATTCACTAGAGTCAATGGTGAAGGGATTACTGGAGCAGGAGAAGAACTCATGTTTTCTTCTCAAATCAAAGAGAAACCACCAGATAAACTTAGTCTACAACAATCTCCAAAGAAACCAACCCGGGGTAACTATCTAAACTCAAAGAAAAACATGAAACCTGATTTGCTTGCTGTTGGTACAGGTCAAACTGTTTTGAGATCTACCATCTTCGAAAAGAGAAGCTATAATAATGATCAGAGTATCAAGAATGGGTTGTTGGCTAAGTTGATGATGCAACAATCAAACCTTGGAAACTGTCTAGCCGCCAGCTTTGACATAGGAACAGTCCGAGGGTCATATTTCAACAACCACAAGGAATTAACCATCAAACTCGACTGCCCTGGAAACTTAACTCATCAGGGTCTCACATCGATTTGGAATCAAGTCCAAATCTTCTCAGATGAAAGAGTTATGGGTTCTACAAATCGGGTGATCCTGTATTGGCTATCTTTGAATCTTTCTGAATTTAAAACATCTCAATCCTATATATGGCGACCAGGTGGGAATGCTAAGGTAAGTGATCATGTTTTCAAGAGTTCTTTTATCAATTACACAGATATGATGCACTTGTTTTTGTCAAAAGAGCCATGTGCAGATTATGATGAAGCTTGGAAGCATACAAGAAAAAAGAACAAGCATGTGGAAGACCAGCGGTTCAAGCCACCTGATTTGGATCAGGATAAGCACCAAGACGTCACTGACTTCATTCTCATCAAAGAAGCACCCCCAGATGCAGCACACAAGCCAAAACCGAGCAAAAACCAATTTGGGATAAGATTATTACTCTTTGATAAACTTTCATGTGCTAACTTGCTTTGTTTCAATATATCAGGTTTGAGTAATGAATCAGGAACTAAGTGGATTAATGCCTTCTACATATCCAAACCAGTCAGCAACAATGCCTATCAAAGAGGCTTGCAAGGTAAGTGTAATCTGATTTTAAACTTCGATGTTACTGACTTTGATGCGTCCCTAGGATGCTCTTTGGTTGATGGGAATGGATAGATCCTTGCAAGAACGAATCAGAGACTCAAGTTCTTCAAGGCGTGTGGATTGAATGGCACACAAAGGTTGCGGAAATTCCTTTGATTCACCAGTGGATCGATTCTCTAGATATTACACACCAAAGAAATCGAAAGCTTG
Organism: Moricandia moricandioides; assembly: GCA_905132885.1. Classification (NCBI taxonomy): domain Eukaryota; kingdom Viridiplantae; phylum Streptophyta; class Magnoliopsida; order Brassicales; family Brassicaceae; genus Moricandia; species Moricandia moricandioides. Next base: position 2,952 of record CAJHQQ010004558.1, on the reverse strand, counting down.
CTGGATATGGCACACCAACAAGGAATGGAAAGAGAGATGGATTGAGAGACGCCACAAAGATCTGTGAAAGGATCTATGATAAGTCTAGACCAGCCATGAACATAGATATGACACACCATGAACATGGAGTTCCAAAATTTACAAGACATCACATCTTGAAAGAGATAAACTTCTCTAATCTTTACTGAAAACAAAACTTATTTTATTTCAATGGAGATTACAATTTATTTATAGGAAACTAAACTTGCTCACAAAGCTAGTTATTTAATAGTCTAGGAAATCACAAAACAATGCATGGAGGAGAGAGAAACTTTCCATGCAGTTTATTCTCCAATTTTCGTCACTCTTTTTAGACAGCAAGGAAACCACTTGATTTTGGATCTTCTTGGGCTTGGAACTTGATAAAAATGGGCTGGACATGTTAGCTAACATCATGGGCCAATTACTGAATGTCTTTCATGGCCATAACTTCATATATGAGCCCAAGATCACATCAGACTTGGTCCCCTCTATTGCAGATAAAACAGATTTGAGGACAAATCTTTTTGAAGAGGGAGGGGATGATGTGATCATGGAAAGCACCAAAGAATGGAAGCATGAACCTGAACCTGAAGAGCTTGAGGAAGCAACATTTAAGAGTGCATTTGATGTGATCATGGACCGAATCACTAAGGAGAACAAGGAGAGTCTAGATGAGCAACAAGAAGCCACATTGCACCAGCAACCTGGTGATGATGCTCTCGCCATTCCCGAAGGTCCCATGACTCGTTCCAGAGTCAAGAAGCTTAAAGAGAATGTTGTTGGATTACTCACTTCACATCCACAACAAGAAAGTCTTGGACAAGGTCTGATCCGAGATGTCTTGATCACCATTCAAGCCATCTCTACATCAAGCTGAGTTAGTGTCTAGGCAAGACATGGGGTGCGTGCTCTTTTCCTTGCTTTTGGTTTTGTCCCACGAGGTTTTCCGGAGGAAGGTTTTTAACGAGGCCACAACTTGTCTTCACATCACCTAAGTCCTATCTCGGTCCAAGACTATAGAAGTTTACATTTTCATTTCATTTCATTTTAAAAACTTATGTTAAACTATAGTTTCCTTTTTTTGGTTATTGTCGAAACCCTAGAGAGTATGTTCTCTGGTTTCTTATTTAAAGGGGTCTCTAAACCCTATTGTAATCATCCAGCTTTTTAATAAACAAGTTTCTTTCTCCTTGACGGCTCTCTCTCTAGAAAGTGTGTCGAGTTCTGGTGTGTAGTATCCAGAGACCTAAGGGTGTTTAGTTTGGTGTGTCATATCCAAGTTATTCATCTAGGAGTATCAAGAGATCATCCATCCCTCTTGTGTCACCATTCAATCCACACGCCTTGAAGAACTTGAGTCTCTGATTCTGATGTGATCATGGACCGGATCACTAAGGAGGACAAGGAGTGTCTAGATGAGCCACATGAAGCCACAATGCATCAACCACTTGGTGAGGATGCTCTAGCCATTCCTGAATGATGCGTCCCTAGGATGCTCTTTGGTTGATGAGAATGGATAATCCTTGCAAGAACGAATCAAAAGACTCAAGTCCTTCAAGGCGTGTGGATTGGATGGTGACACAAGAGGGATGAATGATCTCTTGATACTCCTAGATGAATGGTTTGGATATTACACACCAAACTAGACACCCTTAGACTCTGGATATGACACACCAGAACTCGGCACACTTCTTTTAGAGAGAGAGAGGGCCGCAAAGATGAATAAACTTGTATAGAAAAGATTGGATGATTACATAAGGGTGTAGAGAACCCTTTAAATAAGAAAACCAGAGACATGCCTCTAGGGTTTTCGACAATGAACCAAAAAAGGAAAGAAAGCAAACTATAGTTTATAAGTTAAAATGAAATAAAAATGCAACTTCTAATAGTCTTGGACCGAGTATAGTACTTAGGTGATTTGTAGACAAGTTGTGGCCTCGTTAAAAACCTTCCTCCTGGAAAACCTCGTGGGACAAAACCAAAAGCAAGGAAAAGAGCACGCACCCCATGTCTGCCTAGACACTATCTCAGTTTGGTGTAGAGATGGCTTGAATGGTGATCAAGACATCTCGGATCAAACCTTGTCCAAGACCTTCTTGGTTGTGGATGTGAAGTGAGTAATCCAACAACATTCTCCTTAAGCTTCTTGACTCTGGAACGAGTCATGGGACCTTCAGGAATGGTTAGAGCATCCTCATCAAATGGTTGATGCATTGTGGCTTCATGTTGCTCATCTAAACTCTCCTCATTGTCCTCCTTAGTGATCCGGTCCATGATCACATCATCCCCTCCCTCTTGAAAAGGATTTGTCCTCAAATCAGGTCCATCTACAACAAAAGGAGCCAAGTCAGTGACATTGAAGCTATTTGATACATCGTACTTGATGCGAAGGTGTCGAGTTCTGGTGTGTAATATCCAGAGACCTAAGGGTGTCTAATTTGGTGTGTCATATCCAAGTTATTCATCTAGGAGTATCAAGAGATCATTCATCCCTCTTGTGTCACCATTCAATCCACACGCCTTGAAGGACTTGAGTCTCTGATTCGTTCTGCAAGGATCTATCCATTCCCATCAACCAAAGAGCATCCTAGGGACGCATCAACATGACTATGTCACCAGATCCGAAGTCCATGTAGTTGATACATGTAATCGACTATATCACATGACTATGTGATGTGATCATGGACCGGATCACTAAGGAGGATAATGAGGAGAGTTTAGATGAGCAACATGAAGCCACAATGCATCAACCATTTGATGAAGATGCTCTAACCATTCATGAAGGTTGTAAGTTTAGTGAAGAACTTGGTGAGATTAAGCAAGAACAAGAGAGAGAGAGAGAGAGAGAGAGAGAGTAGGAAAGGATTCTTTCTCCTTATTAATCAATTTAGAAACTATACAACATGTTTTATAGACAAGGAGACAAGAAGA
>CAJHQQ010004557.1:0-26531 GCA_905132885.1 Moricandia moricandioides | reverse complement strand
AGGTGTAGGAGAAGGAGCTGGTGTAGCATTCTCTGCGACCCTGGGTTGAGGTTGGCTGATGCCCAAGCTTTCCATTATGATTCTGAGATTGGTTGCCCTATCTGAAGGTCCATGTGAGAGATCCCTAAGGTCTTCCAACTCTTCTCAGCATAGTAACCTTGAGATTCCACAAACTTTACATCTCTTGACACCATGACTCTTCTTAGCTCTGGTGAGTAACACTTGTACCCTTTCTGCGTGTGAGAGTAACCTATGAACATAGCCTTAACACTCTTGGGATCCAGCTTGTTTCTCTGTTCACCTGGTGTCAAGACAAAGCACACACACCCAAACACACGCAAGTGATCAATTGGAGGTTTAATCTTGTTTAATACCTGAAAGGGAGAGACATCTTGGAGGACTTTTGTTGGGATTCTGTTGATCAAGTAGCATGAGGCAACTACAGCATCTCCCCAAAACCTCTTTGGGACATTGGTGTGGAACATCATGCTTCTTGCAACCTCCATAAGATGGCGATTCTTCCTTTCAGCCACTCCATTTTGTTGTGGTGTGTATGGGCAACTTGTTTGGTGTATGATCCCATGTTTTGCTAAGTGGTGTTTGAAGGCATGGCTAGTGTATTCTCCCCCATTATCAGACCTAAAAATTTTGATCTTAGAGTTGAAATGGTTAGTTACATAGTTTTGGAAGTTTATAAAAGCTTCTAAAACTCTATCTTTACTTTGAATCAAGGTGAGCCAAGTATACTTTGATTTCTCATCTATGAATGTAACAAAATATTTATGGTTTTCTCTAGATGCACAAGGTGCTGTCCAAACATCAGAGTGAACTAGATCAAAACACTTCTCATAGATAGTCATAGATGGAGGAAACACAGATTTGCAATGCTTTCCAAGGATACAAGCCTCACAAGTTTCATTCTTAAAAGATAGATTAGGTAACATTAAGCCTAAAGCACGAGAGTGAGGGTGACCTAATCTAGCATGCCATAACACCTCATTAGCTAAAACAGAAGCAGAATTAAAAGCACAAGATAAATTTGGTTTAAGCTTGGAATCTTCAATTAAATAAAGCTCTCCCTTGCTCACACCTTTCCCCAGCAACTTACTGGTCTTAATATCCTGAAAACAAACATCATTAGGACTAAAAATAACATTGCAATTAAGATCATTTGTTGCTCTTTTGACAGATAATAAGTTAGAGGTGAAAGTAGGCATGTAAAAGGCTTGAGACTCCTTATCAAATAGTTTCAGGTTCCCTACTTCCTCAATGGGTATTCTATCACCATTTGCAATCACTACACTCCCTAGGGCAGGTTTAATATCACTAATCAGTCTAGCATCCCTAATCATATGATGAGAAGCTCCTGAGTCAATGATCAAAGGCCTAGTGGTATGAGAAGCATTGTGAATAGAATTTAAAGCATTGACACTACTGATGTTACCAGAGTTTGCATTGAGAGCCTTTATAAGGGCTTCAATGTCTGACTTGCGGATGAAAGCATCCTCTTGAGGAGCTGGAGAGGTGGTGTGAGATGTGGTTCCACCCGTGTGAGTGGTTGAAATCATAGCCCTCCCATCTTCTCCCATGCGCATAGAGATGGCATTGTTTGGTTGCACTTCTTGAGCTCTTGCTTCATGTGCTCTGCCTTGGTTGAACTTGTTTGTTGGGTTTGGTCTGAGGTGAGGGTGAAGTATCCAGCAGTTGCTTTTGGAGTGACCTTGTTTCTTGCAATGCTCACAAGTCACACGCCTATCTCCTCCAGGCTTGTAAGCTGCTTTGTGCGCTACTGGTGCTTCCACTTTCTCAACCTTGTTAGCCATGGACAGTTCTCCTTTCCCACCAAATAGACCATCTGAGCCTAGTTCCTTCTGAAGTTGTGCACACACATCATCATAGCTTGGAAGCTCCTTAGCTCTCAGTATGTGTTTAAGCGCAGCATTAAAGCTTGGATTGAGTGTGAGGAGTAGTCCAAAGACTTTGTCTTGCTCACGCCTCTCTTCAAGGATGCTAGGGTCAGTGGTATTTGGTCTTAACATCTCAAGTTCAGACCACAACTGACTATACTTCCCAAGGTGCTTGGTGAAGTCCATCTCTTCTTGCTGCAAGTTGTTGATAGCTCTTTTTACTTCAAAGATTCTGGTAAGGTTTGAAGTGTTACCATAGACTTTTTGTAAGGTATCCCACAGTTGCTTTGCAGTCTCACAGTGAGAATATGCCTCCATAATAGGCGTATCCAGGGAGCTTTGCAAGACAGATAGCACCATGAGGTCCTCCTGACCCCATTTGCCCTCATCTATCACTACAACCTCCTTGCCATCTTCTCCTTGGGTGATTCGTCTTGGTGCTTCACTTGAAGTGATATGCTCCCATAGACCTCTTCCGCCAAGGGCTGTTTTAGCCAATCTTGACCATATAAGGTAGTTAACACCTTTCAGAGTAACCGGAATGAGCAAAGGCCTATGCTGCTCCATTCTCTACTTGCTATTGTCCAGCGGATAAAAGAGAGCGCCAAAGGGAAAATTTGAATTTTTTGAGGCTGGACAAGAGAGGAACCAAGGAGAATCAAGGTATACTCTCTGGAGCTGAAGTAAGAAGGACAGAAAAGAGAGAGCACTTCCAAGGGTTTCAAGGAAACTCGTCAAGAACAAGTCCTATTACCCACTGGATAAAAGAAAATGCGAGAAGAACTAGAAAAAGTAAACCGAACAAAGTAAAGAGTAAGCTTAGAAAGGTAGATTTGCGGAAGGAAATGGTGTTTTAGGAGCTTTATGGCTCTGATACCATGTTAGAAAATGAAGAACAGAGTGAAGAACAAGAGAGAGAGAACCGGGAGAGAAAGAGAGAGGGATACTCGACAAGAGAGAGAGAGTAAAGAAGGATCTGATTTCCTTAATTAATTCTGGTCTGAGGCATACAATATAAATAGAATAAGCTTGGTGCAACAAGACCATAAGGAAACAATAAACAAAGGGGGACTGGTCGAGGACAGTGACCTTTGTGGTCTGGCCGAGGGAAAGGGACAGCTCCCAAACGGTCCACACCTTAAATGGAACATGTGATCTTTCCATTTAAATATTATTCTTGCCTCAGACAAGCTCCCAACGGCTCCTTGACTCTCTGAGGTTGGTCTAGGCGAGTTTGAACTTGCTTCTCCTTGTCTCCCAAGCTTATCTAGGTTAGATTGGTTCCTTGAGAAGCAACACTGTGATGTAGTCGGTTCATGTAGTCGATTCATGTAGTTGACTATATGATGTAGTTGATGCATGTAGTTGATGCATGTAATCGACTATATCACATGACTATGTCAGTCTTCTACCATTCATGTCAATATCTTTGCCTGACCACGACCTTGACTTTCTTGCTGACTCCCTCTTGGTATTCTTGGTGAGAATGGGCTTGAAATGGACTGAACAAAGGGCTGGTCGAATTTGGCTTGAAACAAACCCATAATGAATTTGTTATGAACTCTCCATGGGTTGCAATACTTCTTCTTGGGAAACTTGATCCAAAACACATCCAAATGGTTTCTTGGACTTGAATTTCGTGGCTGGTTCATCAGAAAGAGATAATGGATCCTTAACTTTGGGTTTGAGCTTCTTTTGGGCTGAGAGAAACAAATCTGATCCATCTTCTTTTTTTGGGCCAAAAATCACTTCTCTAGCTAGGTCCATGGCAGCTTCAGTGTCACTCTCATTCAGCTCAGCTCGTCCTTGTGTAGTGTCACTCAGCTGGTTCAGCTCCAAGTTCAGCTCATTCATCTCATTCAGCTCCAAGGTAGTGTCACTTAGCTCATCCAGCTCATTTATCTCAATCACACTCACATCAGCTGGTGTTAGCTCAGTATGCTCGCTTTTCTTCCATCCTGGTTTGTCCTTTGTTTGATGATCAGCTGGGTCAGCCATGGTTACATCAACAAGTGTACCTAAAAGGTTTTGGGGAGATGCAGTCATGACAGCATGCTACTTGATCAACCGGATTCCAACCAGAATTCTTCAAGACCAATCTCCATTTGAGGTATTGAACAAAACTAGACCATCTATTGATCATATGCGTGTGTTTGGGTGTCCTTGCTTTGTCTTGATACCAGGAGAGCAAAGAAATAAACTAGAGGCCAAGAGTACAAGAGCTATGTTCATTGGCTACTCTCCAAACCAAAAGGGTTATAAGTGTTATGAACCAGAGACTAGGAGAGTCCTGGTATCTCGAGATGTGAAGTTTGTGGAATCTAGAGGATACTACAACAACAAAGATTGGAGTGAACTTGAGAATCTATCCCAATCAACCTCGGATAGAGCAAACAATCTTCGACGGGTAATGGAGAGTATTGGGATCAGTATACCTATGGATAAGAGAGGTACTGAACCAGATGAGGCTAGACAAGCTCCCACTCAGTCTAGTGAAGCTGAGACCACCACTGATGAGTTTGAGGGTCAGGAGATTCCCCACCTTGACCATGAGGGGGGCAACAATGCTGAGCCACAATCCGAAAACTCAGCACCAATTCATGGTCAAGATGAGCAACAAGATCAAGAAGCACCAGTGGTAAATGAGAACCAACCCTCAGCCAATGAAGAAGAGGTTCAAAATGAAGAATCACAACCAGTACTAAGGAGGAGTACTAGAATCAAACAGCCGGCCTGATGTGATCATGGACCGGATCACTAAGGAGGACAATGAGGAGAGTTTAGATGAGCAACATGAAGCCACAATGCATCAACCATTTGATGAGGATGCTCTAACCATTCCTGAAGGTCCCATGACTCGTTCCAGAGTCAAGAAGTTTAAGGAGAATGTTGTTGGATTACTCACTTCACATCCACAACAAGAAGGTCTTGGACAAGGTTTGATCCGAGATGTCTTGATCACCATTCAAGCCATCTCTACACCAAACTGAGGTAGTGTCTAGGCAGACATGGAGTGCGTGCTCTTTTCCTTGCTTTTGGTTTTGTCCCACGAGGTTTTCCAGGAGGAAGGTTTTTAACGAGGCCACAACATGTCTACAAATCACCTAAGTGCTACACTCGGTCCAAAGACTAATAGAAGTGCATTTTCATTTCATTTTAAACTTATAAACTATAGTTTGCTTTCTTTCCTTTTTTGGTTCTTTGTCGAAAACCCTAGAGGCATGTCTCTGGTTTTCTTATTTAAAGGGTCCCTTATACCCTATTGTACTCAGCCAATCTTTTCTATACAAGTTATTCATCTTTTGCGGCTCTCTCTCTCTCTAAAAGAAGTGTGCCGAGTCTGGTGTGTCATATCCAGAGCCTAAGGGTGTCTAGTTTGGTGTGTAATATCCAAACCATTCATCTAGGAGTATCAAGAGATCATCCATCCCTCTTGTGTCACCATCCAATCCACACGCCTTGAAGGATTTGAGTCTTTGGATTCGTTCTTGCAAGGATTATCCATTCCCATCAACCAAAGAGCATCCTAGGGATGCATCAAGTGGTATCAGAGCAACTTTGGTTGGGAAGTACTCGCTATCCTTTGTATTCTCTTGTTTCTTTGTGTTTATCATTCGCATATCTAGAAAAGAAAGTACTCGCTCTCTCTCTTTGCGATTGTTCTTGTTTTGTTTCTTGTTTGTGTTCTTTTGTTGTTTCATCCGTGTTCAATCTAAATCAACTTGAATAAGCATTAGAACTCTTTTACTTTAGGGCTGCTCGTGACTGCATGAAAGTTTAGACAAGGATTTTAGACTTTCCTTATTTGGACTCATCCGGAAACCCTAGTGAGAGAAGAACCCTAGCCGCATACCTTCACTTGTCGATTGCTTTGTGTCTTGCTCTAAGTTGTTTATCACCTAGAACACGAGTAAAAGAAGCTTATTAGGTTGCTAGGAAAGCTTAGAAGAGTTTAGGAAAAAGATTAGAAGCTATTCCATTTTGCTTGAAGTCGATTTCCTTTTAGCCGATTTTCCTTTTCACTTTGTATTGCCTTGTACGATTGTTTTTCTTTTCCTTTTTACTTGTTTTTCGTTTCCTTTTTGTTTGTCTTCTTCCCTAGAACTCTTTATTGGTTGTCTTGTTTGTTTTAAACAGGTACAATGGTGTCCGAGTCTGAGGAAGAGGCTGAACTCGTCAGGAGAAACAAACTCCTCATGGAAGCTATGACCGAGCAACTTAACCAAAGCATGGTAGCAACCATGACCGAGATGATGAGGACCAGCCTCAGTGAAATCAGAAGAGAGTTAAGAGAAGACATAAGGAGAGCCACTAGTCACTTACCAAACCAAGAGACTAGGAGAGAAGAGAGACCACAAGCCGCACACCAAGCAAATTGCCAAACCACTCGCCAAGAGCATGATGGTTATGAGGAGACTGATGACGAGTATGATCACCTCAGCTCATCCTCAAGAAGACCTAGACGTACCCATGAGAGAAGAGTGAACCAGGGAGATGATCTTGCCGGTTTGAAGATCAAAATACCCCATTCCATGGCAAGGCTGATCCGGATGCATATCTTGAGTGGGAGAAGAAGATTGAGCTAGTCTTCCAGTGCAAGCAATACACCAACCACAAGAAGATTCAAATTGCTGCCACTGAATTCTATGACTATGCTTTGAGTTGGTGGGATCAATACCTCACAACTCGTAGAAGGAATGGAGAGGAACCGGTTGAAACTTGGACAGAGATGAAGTCAATCATGCGCAAGAGGTTTGTTCCAAGCCATTACCTTAGAGACTTGCACCACCGGCTAAGGAAGCTTACCCAAGGTTCAAGATCAGTGGAGGAGTATTACCAAGAGATGGAGTTGCTTATGTTGAGGGCCAACATATCAGAGGATAGAGAAGCAACCATGTCAAGGTTCCTTTGTGGTCTAAACCGAGAGATACAAGACAATGTTGAGATGCAACATTATGTGGAGCTAGAAGAGATGCTACACAAGGCCATCCTTGTTGAGCAACAACTCAAGAGGAGGGGACACTCACGCAACCAGTATGGCTCCAACCGGTTACACCATGATGTAACCATGGCCGAGCCAGCTGATCATCAAACAAGGGACAAACCAGGATGGAAGAAAGGCGAGCATACTGAGCTAAAACCAGATGTAGAGAGTGTGATTGAGCTAAAACCAGCTGGTGAGACTGAGGAAGAGCTGATACAAAGTGTGGACGAGCTTAAACCAGCTGAAGAGAGTGTGCATGAGCTGAAACCAGCTGAAGTAAGTGTGACTGAGCTGAATGAGCTGGATGAGCTAAGTGACACTACTTTAGAGCTGAATGAGCTGAGTGAGCTGAACTTGGAGCTTAACCAGCTGAGTGACACTACACAAGGATGAGCTGAGCTGAATGAGAGTGACACTGAAGCTGCCATGGACCTAGCTGGACAAGTGATTTTTGGCCCAAAGGAGAAGATGGATCAGATTTGTTTCTCTCAGCCCAAAAGATGTTCAAAACCAAAGTTAAGGATCCATTATCTCTTTCTGATGGACCAGCCACGAAATTCAAGTCCAAGAAACCATTTGGATCTATTTTGGATCAAGTGACCCAAGAAGAAGGTTGCAGCCCATGGAGAGTTCATAACAAGTTCATTATGGGTCTGTTTCTTACCAAATTCGACCAGGCCTTTCTCTGATGATTTCTGACCCATTCTCATCCACAAATATCAGAAAAGAGACAGCAAGAAAGTCTTGGTCGTGATCATCCAAGAGCCATTCAACAAAACACTTAAAACTGGTCAAAAAGTCTTAGTCTTCATTTCTGTTTCCTAAGTTCCTAGTTTTCTACATCATTTCTAGCTTTCTACATTCTTGTAAGACTATATATAGGTTATGCACGACCTTAATAAGATCATTCACCTTTTTATCAAATTTCTCTCTAAATCTGTGAATCCCTTGTTCATCCATGAACACTAATTGCTAGGAGTTCATTCTCTGCAAGCAAAACCTGTCTTTGATCGAAAACAGAGTTCATTCTCTTGATCAAGGACACATCTATACAAGATCTGATCAGTTCATAGATCATTTCTGAAGATCATCCAATCAATCCATCCATCATCGTCAAAACCAACCCAGATCTCTCTCAAACCATCAGATCTTCCTTCAAAAGAATCAGGGACAAAAGGATCTCCTCACCAGGGATTCATCAAGTGGTATCAGAGCAGATTTGAAGGCTCTTGATCTCTGGTTTGATTCTGACTTTTCACATTCTTTCTGTTTTTGGGATTTTTGATCATCTGATCTTTGTTCTCTTTATCAAACACTGTTTTCTGTCTATCTGTTGTATCTGCAAGAGGGCCAACCAGATTATCAAAAAAAAAAAGAAAAAAAAAACGAAAATCAAAAGAAAAATACCAAAGAAAAGTCGAGGAGAAATCCGACTAAAGCTGAAGAGAAATCCAGCCCTGGTGGTAAAGCCTCTTGCAAACAAAAATCTTGCAATCTGTCTATCTTCTTCTTCTCTTTGGGGTGGGGATTTTACTCTGTAAAAGCTTGATCTTTGTTTGTTGCTGAGCTACTGGAATTCACAGAAGAAAAAATCACAGAAAAATCAGAGAGAAACACAAGAGAGAAGTGAGGCTTCGGCTATTCTTATTTGTGCTAATCTTTCTTGTTGGTTGTAACAGAAAACCATGGCTGGAGATGTCAGGAAAAGAAAGGAGGCACTAACTGTGAAGTTGAATAATTCACAGATGGAAACAATGATGTCTCAGATCATGAAACAGTTTGATGATCACTTTGCTAATGTTTCACAGGATCAGAAGGAAACTAAGATCAAAAGGAGGAGCCAGGATGTATCCAGAGTTACCAGACGTCCTGAGAGAAACTCACAGCCCAACCAATTCAGTTCCTCTACAAAGAGTTTGCTGGGAAAAAGACAGCACTTGTCAAGTAAAGAAAAATCGGGTTTTAACAAATCTGATTTGATGCAGGAAAGGTCACGACCAGGGAGGCTGCTGGACACGCCTATTAGGAGGAGCAGGGGACAATCTAAACTATCCAAAGAAGAAGAAAAACCTGTCCATAGTCGTGATGATCAGGAGTTGCGTCTTAGAGTTCTTAAGCAGATGAGTAGTCCCCAAAACATTACTGAAATGTGTAACCAGATATTCAAAGATTTAGAGAAGAACAAAAGACAGACAATAAGACCTTCCTCAAAGGTTCCTGACCCAATGAGGTGCAGCAAGCAGGAGAAGATCATCCAAGAGATGGGAACAGAAAAGGTAAGGAAAGAATCTGAGACAGAACATGGTTGTTTTCTTTTCTCTCCTCAATCTGAACTTTTTATCAGTAATACTTTGATGAACTAACCTGTTTTGAACCGGTGCAACCGAGTAAGATTGATTCAGTGTCTCAGGTCTTACAAGAAAACTCAGCAGGAGAAGAACAAAAGAGTTCACCATCAGAAGAAGTGTTGGAGCAGCCAAACAACACTGAAGCAGAAGCTGAAGATAAATCATTCTCTATGGACTCTCAAGAGCACTGTAAGGAACTTGTTATGGTTAATTCTGTGCCTGACATGTTTGTTATGGATTGCTCTGATGATGAGAAACGTTATGGTCTTGACAAAGTGAAAGAATGTTCTGTTTCAAACTCTGTTTTTGATAACATGATTTATTCTTTTAAGAAACTTGAACCAGATAAATTCTTTGATCAAAAACGTTTTCACTGTGATCATAACATCAATCCTGGTCTTGTTTTGAGCATTGAGAAGTTTATGGAACATAAACAAAGCTTTGATCATCCTGAAAAGTCATTAGAACTTATTTTGCAACAGCCTATTTTCTGTTCTAGGACATCGTTTGATTCATTTGTCTTCAAAGAAAATAGCTTTGTTCTGAGTAGTTCTAAGCATAAACTAGACACTGGTGATTTGTTTGCATCCAGTTGTGCCTTGAACGAATCTATGGTTGAGAATTTTCAGGAACTAAAACCATTTAGAGCTGAAAACGAGTTTGTGTTTGATTCTGTTTTGAAACCTACTCGTGTATGTCCTGAAACTGTTACATCTTGGCATGTTTTGAGATCACTCTTTGAGAATGGTGTTGTTTTGATCCTTGATGATATATTGGTGTACAACACATTCTTTGATAAACCTGTTAAACCTTTGAAACATGTGATAAGTGATTCTCAGTTTGAGTTTGATCTTTTGTGTTCTGAATCTGAGAAGATTGTGCATGTACTGAAGTTTTTCTTTAAGAACTATGCTATTTCGTGTCTTGCACATATAATTCTGGTTTACAATACCTTCTTTGATATGCATATTCGATGTCTGAGGTATGCGCTACATGTTCTAAAGAAGAAATGTTTGATTTTTGATTTAAACAAGAACATGTCTTGCACATATAATTCGGGATATCTAGGTTGTGTTTTGAGTGTCCAGGATCATCAGGATAAGTCACAAACGAGTGCAAGGAACAAGAGCAGATACCTTGCTTACAAGCCAGAGATTTGGAGATGGAAGTACTTGAGAAAAACAACTTCAACACTCCAAGGAAGTTTCTTTCTAAAACTTTTCTTTGTTGTTGCTTACATGTTTCTTTGCTTGAACCTTTGTCTTGTGTCTAACTTGTTTCCTTTTGATGTAGGAGATACAGATTTGAGGACTAATCTTTTTAAAGGAGGAGGGGATGATGAGAACCTCCCAAGGATCACTCTGAAATTGGTGAGGGATAATCCTTGACTCCAATGGAACGTGAAACTCCAAAGAAACAAGGCGGTGGATCGAATGGTATGACACAAGAGATGCGGAAGCTCTTGATTTACCGTGGATCGTTAGGTCGCACAGAGGATGCGGAAGGCCTCTGATATTCCAACTCAATGCCCTAGGATATGACGCACCTAGACGACAATGAGGTTGACCCCCTGGATATGACGCACCAGGACGGATCGAAAAGTTCCCGAAGGAACAAAACTGAGAAACACTCTCAAGATTCCAAAAATATAACTCACAACTTATTTTATTTCAATGGAGATTACAACTTATTTATAGGAAACTGAACTTGCTCACAAAGCTAGTTATTTAATAGTCTAGGAAATCACAAAACAATGCATGGAGGAGAGAGAAGCTTTCCATGCAATTTATTCTCCAATTTTCGTCACTCTTTTTAGACAGCAAGGAAACCACTTGATTTTGGATCTTCTTGGGCTTGGAACTTGATAAAATTGGGCTGATTTTGATGTATAACCTCTTGGACCATTTTCATGACCAAAACACAAACAAAAACCATAACTTTTAGCCCACCTCGTCCACACACACACACCCATAAGCCAAGACTTCTTTCTATTTGTTTCTGTTGCTGATTCAGGTTACATCATCCCCTCCTCCTTTAAAAGGATTTGCCCTCAAATCCGTCATAATGTTTAGAACCTATGGCCATGAGAGTCATCTCACAAGATCACCTTGGTTCACTGCCTTCGGGTTCACACACCTAGCTAAACATTACGAAAGATGAAAGAGCTGTTTCGGTTAAGCTCTAGAAGGTATGATCTATTGGTTCCTCGTTGAACTCCCTTCTCTCTCTATTTTTTTTTCTTAAGAAGATGGGAAGATGAGAATGATGGATAACAGAAGTGAATACCGCTTTCAGAGTGGCTCTGATACCAAATGATGAGAACCTCCCAAGGATCACTCTGAAATTGGTGAGGGATAATCCTTGACTCCAATGGAACGTGAAACTCCAAAGAAACAAGGCGGTGGATCGAATGGTATGACACAAGAGATGCGGAAGCTCTTGATTTACCGTGGATCGTTAGGTCGCACAGAGGATGCGGAAGGCCTCTGATATTCCAACTCAATGCCCTAGGATATGAAGCACCTAGACGACAATGAGGTTGACCCCCTGGATATGACGCACCAGGACGGATCGAAAAGTTCCCGAAGGAACAAAACTAAGAAACACTCTCAAGATTCCAAAAATATAACTCACAACTTATTTTATTTCAATGGAGATTACAACTTATTTATAGGAAACTAAACTTGCTCACAAAGCTAGTTATTTAATAGTCTAGGAAATCACAAAACAATGCATGGAGGACAGAGAAGCTTTCCATGCAATTTATTCTCCAATTTTCGTCACTCTTTTTAGACAGCAAGGAAACCACTTGATTTTGGATCTTCTTGGGCTTGGAACTTGATAAAATTGGGCTGATTTTGATGTATAACCTCTTGGACCATTTTCCTGACCAAAACACAAGCAAAAACCATCACTTTTAGCCCACCTCGTCCACACACACACACCCATAAGCCAAGACTTCTTTCTATTTGTTTCTGTTGCTGATTCAGGTTACATCAGGGGATGATGTAACCATGGCCGAGCCAGCTGATCATTAAACAAGGGACAAACCAGGATGGAAGAAAGGCGAGCATACTGAGCTAAAACCAGATGTAGAGAGTGTGATTGAGCTAAAACCAGCTGGTGAGACTGAGGAAGAGCTGATACAAAGTGTGGACGAGCTTAAACCAGCTGAAGAGAGTGTGCATGAGCTGAAACCAGCTGAAGTAAGTGTGACTGAGCTGAATGAGCTGGATGAGCTAAGTGACACTACTTTAGAGCTGAATGAGCTGAGTGAGCTGAACTTGGAGCTTAACCAGCTGAGTGACACTACACAAGGACGAGCTGAGCTGAATGAGAGTGACACTGAAGCTGCCATGGACCTAGCTGGACAAGTGATTTTTGGCCCAAAGGAGAAGATGGATCAGATTTGTTTCTCTCAGCCCAAAAGATGTTCAAAACCAAAGTTAAGGATCCATTATCTCTTTCTGATGGACCAGCCACGAAATTCAAGTCCAAGAAACCATTTGGATCTGTTTTGGATCAAGTGACCCAAGAAGAAGGTTGCAGCCCATGGAGAGTTCATAACAAGTTCATTATGGGTCTGTTTCTTACCAAATTCGACCAGGCCTTTCTCTGATGATTTCTGACCCATTCTCATCCCCAAATATCAGAAAAGAGACAGCAAGAAAGTCTTGGTCGTGATCATCCAAGAGCCATTCAACAAAACACTTAAAACTGGTCAAAAAGTCTTAGTCTTCATTTCTGTTTCCTAAGTTCATAGTTTTCTACATCATTTCTAGCTTTCTACATTCTTGTAAGACTATATATAGGTTATGCACGACCTTAATAAGATCATTCACCTTTTTATCAAATTTCTCTCTAAATCTGTGAATCCCTTGTTCATCCATGAACACTGATTGCTAGGAGTTCATTCTCTGCAAGCAAAACATGTCTTTGATCGAAAACAGAGTTCATTCTCTTGATCAAGGACACATCTATACAAGATCTGATCAGTTCATAGATCATTTCTGAAGATCATCCAATCAATCCATCCATCATCATCAAAACCAACCCAGATCTCTCTCAAACCATCAGATCTTCCTTCAAAAGAATCAGGGACAAAAGGATCTCCTCACCAGGGATTCATCACACCACAACAAGGAAGAGAAGACACCTTATTCTAAGGAGTCTAAACCATTCCAGAAGGAAAACATGTCCTATCCAAGAGAAGAGGCCAAACCTAAATCAATCAGTGCTCTTGACAAGGGCAAAGGCAAGGTTGAGGCATCTAGTTCCAGAGCTCGTGATGTCAAGTGCTTCAAGTGCCAAGGAAGAGGACACTATGCCAATGAGTGTACCAACAAGAGAGTCATGTTCTTGCGGGAAGATGGAGAGTACACCTCAGGAGAAGACAACACCGAGTCTGACCAAGAAGACACTGAAGAAGAGCTTGAAGAAGGACCAGTCCAGGGGAAGCTTTTAGTAGCAAGAAGACTTCTAAGCTTGCAAAAAAAGGCTGAGGAGCTAGAGCAACGTGAGAACCTCTTCTACACCCGGTGCTTGGTCCAAGGAAAAGTGTGCAGCCTCATTGTAGATGGAGGAAGTTGTGTGAATGCTGCGAGTGAGACACTGGTCCAGAAGTTGGGATTGAAGGTTCAAAAGCATCCCAAGCCTTACCGGTTGCAATGGCTGAATGAAGAAGGCACCATGAAGGTCTCAAGTCAAGTTCTTATTCCCTTATCTATTGGGAGATATGAAGATGAAGTCTTGTGTGATGTGTTGCCAGTGCAAGCTGGTCACATACTCCTTGGAAGACCATGGCAATCTGATAGACGTGTGATCCATGATGGCTTCACCAACAAGCATTCCTTTCTGTTCAAGGGCAAGAAGACTACTCTGGTTCCCTTGACACCCAGGGAAGTGCAACAAGATCAGGTTCAACTCCAAAAGAAGAAGGAGATTGATCTAAAACCGGCTGGAACTAAGCAGCCAAACTTCTATGCAAACATGGGTGATATCAAAAGAACTCTCAACTCTAAACAATCAGCTATATTACTTGTGTTTAAAGAGACTCTATTGAACTTAACTGATCCTACACCGGTGTATCCGAGTGAGATGGTTTCTCTTTTGCAGGAGTTCCAAGATGTGTTTCCAGAGGACAATCCCATTGGTTTACCACCATTGAGGGGGATTGAGCACCAGATAGACTTTGTGCCAGGATCAACACTTCCAAACCGTCCAGCATATAGAAGCAATCCGGTTGAGACCAAGGAGTTGCAAAGACAAGTGGAAGAACTCATGGAGAAGGGCTATATCCGAGAGAGTTTGAGCCCATGTGCTGTGCCAGTGCTCCTAGTGCCCAAGAAGGATGGTACATGGCGTATGTGTGTTGATTGTAGATCAATCAACAACATCACAGTGAAGTATCGCCACCCTATCCCTAGACTAGATGATATGCTTGATGAATTACATGGTTCTTGCATCTTCTCTAAGATTGATTTAAAAAGTGGTTATCATCAGATTAGGATGAAAGAAGGTGATGAATGGAAAACTGCATTTAAAACTAAGCATGGATTGTATGAGTGGTTAGTTATGCCATTTGGATTAACCAATGCACCTAGTACATTCATGAGGTTAATGAATCATGTGCTTAGATCATTCATAGGCATTTCGGTTGTAGTATACTTTGATGACATCCTAGTGTATAGCAAGAACCTAGAAGAGCATTTAGATCATCTTAAGGCTGTCTTGAGTGTTCTAAGAAATGAGAAGCTTTATGCCAACCTAAAGAAGTGCACCTTTTGCACGGATAACTTGGTTTTCCTAGGCTTTGTTGTGAGTGCAGATGGAGTTAAGGTTGATGAAGAGAAGATCAAGGCAATCAAGGAATGGCCGAGTCCAACCTCAGTAGGAGAAGTGAGGAGCTTCCATGGACTTGCCGGCTTCTATAGGAGATTTGTCAAGGACTTTAGCACCATTGCAGCTCCCTTAACTGAAGTTATCAAGAAGGATGTTGGGTTCAAGTGGGGAGAAGCACAAGAGAAGGCTTTCCAGAGCCTAAAAGAGAAGCTTACTCAATCACCTCTTCTTATGCTTCCTGACTTTGCTAAAACCTTTGAAATAGAATGTGATGCATCAGGAATTGGTATTGGTGCCGTGTTGATGCAGGATAGGAAACCCATTGCATACTTCAGTGAGAAGCTTGGAGGAGCCACACTCAACTATGCAACCTATGACAAAGAGCTCTATGCCTTGGTGAGGGCATTACAAACGTGGCAACATTACTTGTGGCCCAAAGAGTTTGTCATCCACACTGATCATGAGTCCCTCAAGTATCTAAAAGGGCAGAGTAAGCTTAGCAAGAGACACGCAAGGTGGGTTGAATTCATTGAGACCTTCCCATACGTGATCAAGTATAAACAAGGTAAGGAGAATGTAGTTGCTGATGCACTATCTCGGAGGTATGTTCTCTTGACCACTCTAGATGCTAAGTTACTTGGATTTGAGCAGATAAAAGATATGTATGATACTGATCATGATTTCAAGGAAGCTTATGCTTCATGTGCAAAGTTTGCCTCAGGGCATTACTTTAGAAAGGAAGGATATTTATTCTTTGACAATAGATTGTGTGTGCCTAATTGCTCTTTGAGAGACCTTTTTGTCAGGGAATCCCATGGGGGCAGTCTAATGGGACACTTTGGGATTGCCAAGACCTTAAAAGTTTTACAGGATCACTTCTATTGGCCGCATATGAAGAGAGATGTAGAGAGGATATGTGGAAGGTGTTCTACTTGCAAGCATGCCAAGTCCCAAGTTCAAAACCAGGGTTTGTATACTCCCTTAGATGTGATCATGGACCGGATCACTAAGGAGGACAATGAGGAGAGTTTAGATGAGCAACATGAAGCCACAATGCATCAACCATTTGATGAGGATGCTCTAACCATTCCTGAAGGTCCCATGACTCGTTCCAGAGTCAAGAAGCTTAAGGAGAATGTTGTTGGATTACTCACTTCACATCCACAACAAGAAGGTCTTGGACAAGGTTTGATCCGAGATGTCTTGATCACCATTCAAGCCATCTCTACACCAAACTGAGGTAGTGTCTAGGCAGACATGGAGTGCGTGCTCTTTTCCTTGCTTTTGGTTTTGTCCCACGAGGTTTTCTAGGAGGAAGGTTTTTAACGAGGCCACAACATGTCTACAAATCACCTAAGTGCTACACTCGGTCCAAGACTAATAGAAGTGCATTTTCATTTCATTTTAACTTATAAACTATAGTTTGCTTTCTTTCCTTTTTTGGTTCTTTGTCGAAAACCCTAGAGGCATGTCTCTGGTTTTCTTATTTAAAGGGTTCCTTATGCCCTATTGTACTCATCCAATCTTTTCTATACAAGTTATTCATCTTTGCGGCTCTCTCTCTCTCTAAAAGAAGTGTGCCGAGTCTGGTGTGTCATATCCAGAGCCTAAGGGTGTCTAGTTTGGTGTGTAATATCCAAACCATTCATCTAGGAGTATCAAGAGATCATCCATCCCTCTTGTGTCACCATCCATTCCACACGCCTTGAAGGACTTGAGTCTTTTGATTTGTTCTTGCAAGGATTATCCATTCCCATCAACCAAAGAGCATCCTAGGGACGCATCAAGTGGTATCAGAGCAACTTTGGTTGGGAAGTACTCGCTATCCCTTCTTGTTTCTTTGTGTTTATCATTCGCATAACTAGAAAAGAAGTGCTCGCTTTCTCTCTTTGCTTTTGTTTCTTGCTTGCTTTTGATTCTTGCATCCGTGTAGCATCCATAACATCTTGAATAAGCATTAGACTACTTTGTTTAGGGCTGCTCGAGATTCATAATAGATTAGACAAGCATTCTTAGACTTTCCTTTTTTGGTTTTTTCGGAAGCCCTAGAGAGAGAGTAACCCTAGCCGCATGCATCTTCTTTGTCGATCGCCTTGTTCTTGTGTCTAAGTTGTTTATCACCTAGAACACGAGTAAAAGAAGCTTATTAGGTTGCTAGGAAAGCTTAGAAGAGTTTAGGAAAAAGATTAGAAGCTATTCCATTTTGCTTGCAACCAATTTCCTTTTTAAGCCGATTTCCTTTTCACTAGTTGTCTTGCGAGAGAAGCTTGTTTGTTTTTCCTTTTTACTTGTTTGTCTTTTCCTTTTTGCTTGTCTTCTTCCCTAGAACTCTTTACTGGTTGTCTTGTTTGTTTATAAGCAGGTACAATGGTGTCCGAGTCTGAGGAAGAGGCCGAACTCGTCAGGAGAAACAAACTCCTCATGGAAGCCATGACCGAGCAACTCAATCAAAACATGATTGCAACCATGACCGAGATGATGAGGACCAACCTCAGCGACATCAGAAGAGAGTTAAGAGAAGACATAAGGAGGGCCACTAGTCACTTACCAAACCAAGAGACTAGGAGAGAAGAGAGACCACAAGCCACACACCAAGCAAATCGCCAAACCACTCGCCAAGAGCATGATGGTTATGAGGAGACTGATGACGAGTATGATCACCTCAGCTCATCCTCAATAAGACCTAGACGTGCCCATGAGAGAAGAGTGAACCAAGGAGATGATCTTGCCGGTTTGAAGATCAAAATACCCCCATTCCTTGGCAAGGCTGATCCGGATGCATACCTTGAGTGGGAGAAGAAGATTGAGCTAGTCTTCCAGTGCAAGCAATACACCAACCACAAGAAGATTCAAATTGCTGCCACTGAATTCTATGACTATGCTTTGAGTTGGTGGGATCAATACCTCACAACTCGTAGAAGGAATGGAGAGGAACCGGTTGAAACTTGGACAGAGATGAAGTCAATCATGCGCAAGAGGTTTGTTCCAAGCCATTACCTTAGAGACTTGCACCACCGGCTAAGGAAGCTTACCCAAGGTTCAAGATCAGTGGAGGAGTATTACCAAGAGATGGAGTTGCTTATGTTGAGGGCCAACATATCAGAGGATAGAGAAGCAACCATGTCAAGGTTCCTTTGTGGTCTAAACCGAGAGATACAAGACAATGTTGAGATGCAACATTGGTGTCCGAGTCTGAGGAAGAGGCTGAACTCGTCAGGAGAAACAAACTCCTCATGGAAGCTATGACCGAGCAACTTAACCAAAGCATGGTAGCAACCATGACCGAGATGATGAGGACCAGCCTCAGTGACATCAGAAGAGAGTTAAGAGAAGACATAAGGAGAGCCACTAGTCACTTACCAAACCAAGAGACTAGGAGAGAAGAGAGACCACAAGCCGCACACCAAGCAAATCGCCAAACCACTCGCCAAGAGCATGATGGTTATGAGGAGACTGATGACGAGTATGATCACCTCAGCTCATCCTCAAGAAGACCTAGACGTACCCATGAGAGAAGAGTGAACCAGGGAGATGATCTTGCCGGTTTGAAGATCAAAATACCCCCATTCCATGGCAAGGCTGATCCGGATGCATATCTTGAGTGGGAGAAGAAGATTGAGCTAGTCTTCCAGTGCAAGCAATACACCAACCACAAGAAGATTCAAATTGCTGCCACTGAATTCTATGACTATGCTTTGAGTTGGTGGGATCAATACCTCACAACTCGTAGAAGGAATGGAGAGGAACCGGTTGAAACTTGGACAGAGATGAAGTCAATCATGCGCAAGAGGTTTGTTCCAAGCCATTACCTTAGAGACTTGCACCACCGGTTGAGGAAGCTTACACAAGGTTCAAGATCAGTGGAGGAGTATTACCAAGAGATGGAGCTGCTCATGTTAAGGGCTAACATATCAGAGGATAGAGAAGCAACCATGTCAAGGTTCCTTTGTGGTCTAAACCGAGAGATACAAGACAATGTTGAGATGCAACATTATGTGGAGCTAGAAGAGATGCTACACAAGGCCATCCTTGTTGAGCAACAACTCAAGAGGAGGGGACACTCACGCAATCAGTATGGCTCTAACCGGTTACACCACAACAAGGAAGAGAAGACACCTTATGCTAAGGAGTCTAAACCATTCCAGAAGGACAACAAGTCCTATCCAAGAGAAGAGGCCAAACCCCAAACCAATCAGTGCTCTTGACAAGGGCAAAGGCAAGGTTGAGGCATCTAGTTCCAGAGCTCGTGATGTCAAGTGCTTCAAGTGCCAAGGAAGAGGACACTATGCCAATGAGTGTACCAACAAGAGAGTCATGTTCTTGCGGGAAGATGGAGAGTACACCTCAGGAGAAGACAACACCGAGTCTGACCAAGAAGACACTGAAGAAGAGCTTGAAGAAGGACCAGTCCAGGGGAAGCTTTTAGTAGCAAGAAGACTTCTAAGCTTGCAAAACAAGGCTGAGGAGCTAGAGCAGCGTGAGAACCTCTTCTACACCCGGTGTTTGGTCCAAGGAAAAGTGTGCAGCCTCATTGTAGATGGAGGAAGTTGTGTGAATGCTGCGAGTGAGACAATGGTCCAGAAGTTGGGATTGAAGGTTCAAAAGCATCCCAAACCTTATAAGTTGCAATGGCTGAATGAAGAAGGCACCATGAAGGTTTCAAGTCAAGTTCTTATTCCCTTAGCCATTGGGAGATATGAAGATGAAGTATTGTGTGATGTGTTGCCTATGCAAGCCGGTCACATACTTCTTGGAAGACCATGGCAATCAGATAGACGTGTGATCCATGATGGCTTCACCAACAAGCATTCCTTTCTGTTCAAGGGCAAGAAGACTACTCTGGTTCCCTTGACACCCAAGGAAGTGCAACAAGATCAGATTCAACTCCAAAAGAAGAAGGAGATTGATCTAAAACCGGCTGGAACTAAGCAGCCAAACTTCTATGCAAACATGGGTGATATCAAAAGAACTCTCAATTCTAAACACTCAGCTATATTACTTGTGTTTAAAGAGACTCTATTGAACTTAACTGATCCTACACCGGTGTATCCGAGTGAAATGGTTTCTCTTTTGCAGGAGTTCCAAGATGTGTTTCCAGAGGACAATCCCATTGGTTTACCACCATTGAGAGGGATTGAGCACCAGATAGACTTTGTGCCAGGATCAACACTTCCAAACCGTCCAGCATATAGAAGCAATCCGGTTGAGACCAAGGAGTTGCAAAGACAAGTGGAAGAACTCATGGAGAAGGGCTATATCCGAGAGAGTTTGAGCCCATGTGCTGTGCCAGTGCTCCTAGTACCTAAGAAGGATGGTACATGGCGTATGTGTGTTGATTGTAGATCAATCAACAACATCACAGTGAAGTATCGCCACCCTATCCCTAGATTAGATGATATGCTTGATGAATTGCATGGTTCTTGCATCTTCTCTAAGATTGATTTAAAAAGTGGTTATCATCAGATTAGGATGAAAGAAGGAGATGAATGGAAAACTGCATTTAAAACTAAGCATGGATTGTATGAGTGGTTAGTTATGCCATTTGGATTAACCAATGCACCTAGTACATTCATGAGGTTAATGAATCATGTGCTTAGATCATTCATAGGCATTTCGGTTGTAGTATACTTTGATGACATCCTAGTGTATAGCAAGAACCTAGAAGAGCATTTAGATCATCTTAAGGCTGTCTTGAGTGTTCTAAGAAATGAGAAGCTTTATGCCAACCTAAAGAAGTGCACCTTTTGCACGGATAACTTGGTTTTCCTAGGCTTTGTTGTGAGTGCAGATGGAGTTAAGGTTGATGAAGAGAAGATCAAGGCAATCAAGGAATGGCCGAGTCCAACCTCAGTAGGAGAAGTGAGGAGCTTCCATGGACTTGCCGGCTTCTATAGGAGATTTGTCAAGGACTTTAGCACCATTGCAGCTCCCTTAACTGAAGTTATAAAGAAGGATGTTGGTTTCAAGTGGGGAGAAGCACAAGAGAAGGCTTTCCAGAGCCTAAAAGAGAAGCTTACTCAATCACCTCTTCTTATGCTTCCTGACTTTTCTAAAACCTTTGAAATAGAATGTGATGCATCAGGAATTGGTATTGGTGCCGTGTTGATGCAGGATAGGAAACCCATTGCATACTTCAGTGAGAAGCTTGGAGGAGCCACACTCAACTATGCAACCTATGACAAAGAGCTCTATGCCTTGGTGAGGGCATTACAAACGTGGCAACATTACTTGTGGCCCAAAGAGTTTGTCATCCACACTGATCATGAGTCCCTCAAGTATCTAAAAGGGCAGAGTAAGCTTAGCAAGAGACACGCAAGGTGGGTTGAATTCATTGAGACCTTCCCATACGTGATCAAGTATAAACAAGGTAAGGAGAATGTAGTTGCTGATGCACTATCTCGGAGGTATGTTCTCTTGACCACTCTAGATGCTAAGTTACTTGGATTTGAGCAGATAAAAGACATGTATGATACTGATCATGACTTCAAGGAAGCTTATGCTTCATGTGCTAAGTTTGCCTCAGGGCATTACTTTAGAAAGGATGATTACTTGTTCTATGACAATAGATTGTGTGTGCCTAATTGCTCTTTGAGAGATCTTTTTGTCAGGGAATCCCATGGGGGCAGTCTAATGGGACACTTTGGGATTGCCAAGACCCTAAAAGTTTTACAGGATCACTTCTATTGGCCGCATATGAAGAGAGATGTGGAGAGGATATGTGGAAGGTGTGCTACTTGCAAGCATGCCAAGTCCCAAGTTCAAAACCAGGGTTTGTATACTCCTTTACCTATTCCACACCATCCCTGGAATGACATTTCTATGGATTTCATTGTTGGTTTGCCTAGAACTAGGACTGGAAAGGATTCTATCTTTGTTGTTGTTGATAGGTTCTCTAAGATGGCACATTTCATAGCATGTCATAAGACTGATGATGCATTGCATATAGCTAACTTGTTCTTTAAGGAGGTTGTACGTTTGCATGGCATGCCTAGAACCATAGTTTCTGATAGGGACACTAAGTTTCTTAGTTACTTTTGGAAGACACTTTGGTCTAAGTTAGGCACTAAGCTATTGTTTTCTACTACATGTCATCCACAAACTGATGGGCAAACTGAGGTAGTTAATAGGACATTAGGAACACTCCTGCGTGCATTCATTAGAAAGAACTTAAGAACATGGGAGGAATACTTGCCACATTGTGAATTTGCATACAATCATGCTATGCATTCTGCTTCTAAGTACTCTCCATTTGAAATTGTTTATGGGTTCAATCCCACCTCTCCTTTGGATCTAATGCCTTTACCTGAGTGTGAAAGGACAAGTCTAGATGGCAAGAAGAAAGCCGAGTTGGTTCAACAGATTCATGAGAAGGCTAGACTAAACATTGAGCAGAAGACCAAGCTGTATGAGAAGCAAGCAAACAAGGGGAGACGTGTGAGGACCTTTGAAGTTGGTGACCAAGTTTGGTTGCACCTAAGGAAGGATAGGTTCCCCAACGAGAGGAAGTCCAAACTGATGCCAAGGGTTGATGGACCCTTTGAGATCATCCACAAGATCAATGACAATGCCTACAAGCTTGATCTCCAAGGTAAGTACGATGTATCAAATAGCTTCAATGTCACTGATTTGGCTCCTTTTGTTGTAGATGGACCTGATTTGAGGACAAATCCTTTTCAAGAGGGAGGGGATGATGTGATCATGGACCGGATCACTAAGGAGGACAATGAGGAGAGTTTAGATGAGCAACATGAAGCCACAATGCATCAACCATTTGATGAGGATGCTCTAACCATTCCTGAAGGTCCCATGACTCGTTCCAGAGTCAAGAAGCTTAAGGAGAATGTTGTTGGATTACTCACTTCACATCCACAACAAGAAGGTCTTGGACAAGGTTTGATCCGAGATGTCTTGATCACCATTCAAGCCATCTCTACACCAAACTGAGGTAGTGTCTAGGCAGACATGGAGTGCGTGCTCTTTTCCTTGCTTTTGGTTTTGTCCCACGAGGTTTTCTAGGAGGAAGGTTTTTAACGAGGCCACAACATGTCTACAAATCACCTAAGTGCTACACTCGGTCCAAGACTAATAGAAGTGCATTTTCATTTCATTTTTAACTTATAAACTATAGTTTGCTTTCTTTCCTTTTTTGGTTCTTTGTCGAAAACCCTAGAGGCATGTCTCTGGTTTTCTTATTTAAAGGGTTCCTTATGCCCTATTGTACTCATCCAATCTTTTCTATACAAGTTATTCATCTTTGCGGCTCTCTCTCTCTCTAAAAGAAGTGTGCCGAGTCTGGTGTGTCATATCCAGAGCCTAAGGGTGTCTAGTTTGGTGTGTAATATCCAAACCATTCATCTAGGAGTATCAAGAGATCATCCATCCCTCTTGTGTCACCATCCATTCCACACGCCTTGAAGGACTTGAGTCTTTTGATTCGTTCTTGCAAGGATTATCCATTCCCATCAACCAAAGAGCATCCTAGGGACGCATCACCATCCCTGGAATGACATTTCTATGGATTTCATTGTTGGTTTGCCTAGAACTAGGACTGGAAAGGATTCTATCTTTGTTGTTGTTGATAGGTTCTCTAAGATGGCACATTTCATAGCATGTCATAAGACTGATGATGCATTACATGTAGCTAACTTGTTCTTTAAGGAGGTTATACGTTTGCATGGCATGCCTAGAACCATAGTTTCTGATAGGGACACTAAGTTTCTTAGTTACTTTTGGAAGACACTTTGGTCTAAGTTAGGCACTAAGCTATTGTTTTCTACTACATGTCATCCACAAACTGATGGGCAAACTGAGGTAGTTAATAGGACATTAGGAACACTCCTGCGTGCATTCATTAGAAAGAACTTAAGAACATGGGAGGAATACTTGCCACATTGTGAATTTGCATACAATCATGCTATGCATTCTGCTTCTAAGTACTCTCCATTTGAAATTGTTTATGGGTTCAATCCCACCTCTCCTTTGGATCTAATGCCTTTACCTGAGTGTGAAAGGACAAGTCTAGATGGCAAGAAGAAAGCCGAGTTGGTTCAACAGATTCATGAGAAGGCTAGACTAAACATTGAGCAGAAGACCAAGCTGTATGAGAAGCAAGCAAACAAGGGGAGACGTGTGAGGACCTTTGAAGTTGGTGACCAAGTTTGGTTGCACCTAAGGAAGGATAGGTTCCCCAACGAGAGGAAGTCCAAACTGATGCCAAGGGTTGATGGACCCTTTGAGATCATCCACAAGATCAATGACAATGCCTACAAGCTTGATCTCCAAGGTAAGTACGATGTATCAAATAGCTTCAATGTCACTGACTTGGCTCCTTTTGTTGTAGATGGACCTGATTTGAGGACAAATCCTTTTCAAGAGGGAGGGGATGATGTGATCATGGACCGGATCACTAAGGAGGACAATGGGGAGAGTTTAGATGAGCAACATGAAGCCACAATGCATCAACCATTTGATGAGGATGCTCTAACCATTCCTGAAGGTCCCATGACTCGTTCCAGAGTCAAGAAGCTTAAGGAGAATGTTGTTGGATTACTCACTTCACATCCACAACAAGAAGGTCTTGGACAAGGTTTGATCCGAGATGTCTTGATCACCATTCAAGCCATCTCTACACCAAACTGAGATAGTGTCTAGGCAGACATGGGGTGCGTGCTCTTTTCCTTGCTTTTGGTTTTGTCCCACGAGGTTTTCCAGGAGGAAGGTTTTTAACGAGGCCACAACTTGTCTACAAATCACCTAAGTGCTATACTCGGTCCAAGCCTATTAGAAGTTGCATTTTATTTCATTTTAACTTATAAACTATAGTTTGCTTTCTTTCCTTTTTTGGTTCCTTGTCGAAACCCTAGAGGCATGTCTCTGGTTTTCTTATTTAAAGGGTTCTATACACCCTATTGTAATCATCCAATCTTTTCTATACAAGTTATTCATCTTTTGCGGCTCTCTCTCTCTCTAAAAGAAGTGTGCCGAGTCTGGTGTGTCATATCCAGAGCCTAAGGGTGTCTAGTTTGGTGTGTAATATCCAAACCATTCATCTAGGAGTATCAAGAGATCATCCATCCCTCTTGTGTCACCATCCAATCCACACGCCTTGAAGGACTTGAGTCTTTTGATTCGTTCTTGCAAGGATTATCCATTCCCATCAACCAAAGAGCATCCTAGGGACGCATCAGGTGGTATCAGAGCAACTTTGGTTGGGAAGTACTCGCTATCCCTTCTTGTTTCTTTGTGTTTATCATTCGCATATCTAGAAGAGAAAGTACTCGCTCTCTCTCTCTTTGCGATTGTTCTTGTTTTGTTTCTTGTTTGTGTCCTTTTGTTGTTTCATTCGTGTGCAATCTAAATCAACTTGAATAAGCTTTAGAACTCTTTTACCTTAGGGCTGCTCGTGACTGCATGAAAGTTTAGACAAAGATTTTAGACTTTCCTTATTTGGACTCATCCGGAAACCCTAGTGAGAGAAGAACCCTAGTCGCACACCTTCACTTGTCGATTGCTTTGTGTCTTGTTCTAAGTTGTTTATCACCTAGAACACGAGTAAAAGAAGCTTATTAGGTTGCTAGGAAAGCTTAGAAGAGTTTAGGAAAAGATTAGAAGCTATTCCATTTTGCTTGAAGTCGATTTCCTTTTTAGCCGATTTTCCTTTTCACTTTGTCTTGCCTTGTACGATTGTTTTGCTTTTCCTTTTTACTTGTTTTTCGTTTCCTTTTTGCTTGTCTCCTTCCCTAGAACTCTTTACTGGTTGTCTTGTTTGTTTTAAACAGGTACAATGGTGTCCGAGTCTGAGGAAGAGGCTGAACTCGTCAGGAGAAACAAACTCCTCATGGAAGCTATGACCGAGAAACTTAACCAAAGCATGGTAGCAACCATGACCGAGATGATGAGGACCATGATGCGTCCCTAGGATGCTCTTTGGTTGATGGGAATGGATAATCCTTGCAAGAACGAATCAAAAGACTCAAGTCCTTCAAGGCGTGTGGATTGGATGGTGACACAAGAGGGATGAATGATCTCTTGATACTCCTAGATGAATGGTTTGGATATTACACACCAAACTAAACACCCTTAGGCTCTGGATATGACACACCAGACTCGGCACACTTCTTTTAGAGAGAGAGAGAGAGCCGCAAAGATGAATAAACTTGTATAGAAAAGATTGGATGAGTACAATAGGGTATAAGGGACCCTTTAAATAAGAAAACCAGAGACATGCCTCTAGGGTTTTCGACAAAGAACCAAAAAAGGAAAGAAAGCAAACTATAGTTTATAAGTTTAAAATGAAATGAAAATGCACTTCTATTAGTCTTGGACCGAGTGTAGCACTTAGGTGATTTGTAGACATGTTGTGGCCTCGTTAAAAACCTTCCTCCTGGAAAACCTCGTGGGACAAAACCAAAAGCAAGGAAAAGAGCACGCACTCCATGTCTGCCTAGACAC
>CAJHQQ010004556.1:0-26542 GCA_905132885.1 Moricandia moricandioides | reverse complement strand
GATCAAGATTCTAGTTAATTACTCCAGAAACTAGCACAAATAGCAATCATGATGAAAAATTAAATCATATAATCCTTGCAATTCTATCATTTAACAATTCCCCCATAAATCCTAGAAAAACTCTAAATCTAAGAAGATGATTACTCAAAATGATCAATGAAAACATAATGAAGGACTAAATAATTTGCATAGATAAAATACTAAAAACCGGAGTTCAAAGAAGAATTTGAAGGAGTTCTGATTGTCTCTCCAAATCTAGTGTAATGTAAAAAGGTCGTCTAAACAATGGCTTAAAAACAACTAATATAGAGTAAAACAAAAATTAGGCATTTTTGTAAATAAAGAAAACTTCTAGGCCAAACTACAATAACTTGAAACTTCACTAATGTGAGTTGGCTTTGCTTGGTACGTATGGGTGTCGACTGACACCAATATGAATGTCGTTCGACACTCACTCCTAAATTTGACTGCGACATTGTCTTTTCAGCTTCATTTTCCTTGATGTTCCAAATGGCTTCATAATCTCCAAAATGCTCTAGAATGTACATGAAGCTACAAAGACTCCAAAAACAACTCGATATATATAATATAGAATCTAAAATCATACTTATACCATGGTCAAAACTATTAAAACCTATGATCTATGTTTCATGGAATCGGAAGCGAGTACGTGAAAGCAGAAACTTTTGAAAACGTGGAATCAATATAAAATTTTAAGAAGCGGGAAAATGTTGGAAGCATTTTAGTATATATATAATTTTAGTGTTAATATAGAAAATCTAAAACGAATTTTGAATTTTAAGTCAGTGTTTTGTAATATATATATATTATGAGAATATTGTTATATTTATCAAGAAAAGGAAAAATATCGAAAGTCTATTATTCTTTAAATGTTAGTTCTTCTGGTGTTAATTTCATGAAAATGAATCATTATTGTTTATTTAGACCATGAGTGATAAGAGTATAATATCCATATTTAGTCCTTTAAAGTTGATTAAAACAAAAATTCAAATAAAAATATAATTTAAGAACACGTGTAGCTTGAAAAGCCTAATTGCTTCTTCTCCATCATTACTCACCTTGGAAACTACCCTTTTTTATGTAAATTATATACTCCCTCCGTTTCATTAAGATAAATGTTTTAGAAAAAAAAAGATAGAATTTTTATGTTTTCTATGAAAATATTGTAAATTTCAAAAAAATTATTTGACTTTACTTAGTTACTCCTTGTTAAAAATTACTGAAATTTGAAAATTACATAATATGATATATTTATTATATTGATTTAATATATTTTTTATATATGTGTGAAGATACCAAAAAATCTTTATGTATGAAGCAATGGGAGTACATCTCAATAAGTAACGAGTGTGAGTATTTATCAAGTGCTTTATACCTTTGAACGAATCCGACTCATTCAGTCATGCGCTTCCAAACCAGAATCAAAGCTTCTCATGCGCTTCCATAATCAAATTTTATAGAATCATGATTCCAACACGATTCCTAACGATTCCATCATGATTTCTACCGATTCCAGACGCTTCCTTGCTTATGCTTCCAAAGCGGGCATCACAGCTAAACGAATGATTCCGTGTAATGTAGATATTATTAGGGCTGGACATTTTATTTGTTAACTTTGATTCGATTCGTTATTCGCTTCGATTCGATCCAAAAAATTTGGATATCCGTAAGTCTTCGAAGAAAAGCAAATATTAAAAATCAATATCGGTAAAAACGAAGCAAATCACAAATACTAAATTTTTAGAGGCGGATATCCGATCCGCTCCGACTTGTATACAAATACATGAATATCTACAACTAGGGGGGGGTTATGGACCAACATCTTCGCTGCCCCCACATCTCAAGAAACAATCGCCTATGCCCATTCTTCTATAATGAAACTTGAATATTTGATTTTACCCTTTTGAGTTTTTTGAAATTTTTTTATTTAAAAACACAAAAATGGAAAATTCCAAAATTCAAAATTTTCAATTTTCAAAATCTATAAATTTCAAATTTTAGTTATTGATCTAACACTGGTCGTAGTTTTACTTAGTTGTACGGAGTTATACTTCGTGAGTTAGTTATACTGGTTTACTGAGTCTTAATGAGTTTTGTTTTACTGAGTTTTACTTAGATTTACTGAGTATTAGTAGTTATATTGAGTATAACAAGTTATAATGTGTTATAGTAGATGTACGAAGTCATAATGAATTATACTAGTTATATTCAGATCTATAGATGAAATAAATAAAATATACGAAAATGAAGAACATGAAGAAATCTAATTCTATAAAATTCCAAGAATCTTCTTTAACAACTCAAAATCGAAAACATACACAAAAATCATAACTATATATCAAAGAAAATCCAAAAATCTTTTAGACAATCCTCAAACGAAGATTTTGATTATATATGAAGCAAGAGAAGGTGAAGAAATCCCCACTGGTGAAGAAGAAGAAGAAGAAGAAGAAGAAGAAGAAGAAGAAGAAGAAGAAGAAGAAGAAGAAGAAGAAGAAGAAGAAGAAGAAGAAGAAGAAGAAGAAGAAGAAGAAGAAGAAGAAGAAGAAGAAGAAGAAGAAGAAGAAGAAGAAGAAGAAGAAGAAGAAGAAGAAGAAGAAGAAGAAGAAGAAGAAGAAGAAGAAGAAGAATTATTTCCGATGACAAAGACAAATGAAAGTGATGAAAGATATAAATACTTAGGGTTGAGGACATTTAAGTAAAGTTACTCCGGATTAAAATAATTTAAATCGTTAATAAATTAGAAGGAGACTTGGAAGCTTCTCCTTTGAGATGTAAAAGAAGACAAAATAATGGTTAGAGGATTATACCTAACTTTTGTTACCATTATTCATGTTTACCTTCTCTAGAGAAACATTTTCAAAAATAGCTAAGTAAGATGTTTTATTAAAGTGGCAAAAGATCCTTACACCATTTTTTATAGATATATAAATATAAATAATTATTTAAATAAATTATAAGAAATTATTATATTTTTAGAATTATACGTTGATTTTTTTTTTTGTAATTGTTTTGATTTTTTTTGAGATATTGTTTAAACTACCACTTTCTTAGTACCACTTTTCATGTTTACCTTAACCTCATTTACCTTTAGTTTTATATGGGTAAATAGATATTTATACCCTTAGATTAACTAATTTAGACTTAAAGTTTATATTTGAGGGAGGGGGGTTTGAAGGGTAGAGTTTAGTATTTTAAAGATAAGCAAATAAATACTAAAAAATGAAAATAATTTTTTTTTAAATAGTTTCAAAAGAATTTTTAAACTTCAAAATAAAATTTGAAAATGAAATAAAAAATTCGAAAAATAAAATAAATAAATAAAATTTTAAATTTGAAAACATGTAATTCAAAAATTGTAAAAAAAATGTTTATTATTTTATTTTTAATTTCTTTAAGTAATTATTTATATTTGTATATCTATAAAAGGGTATAATGGTCTTTTGAATCTTTAATGGATAATATATTTGTGAAAATACATTTTAACGAAAGTAAACATGAATAATGATACAAACAATGTGGTAAACATAAAATTGTCTCAATTTTTTTTTTAAAAAAAATTCTTCAAATTTTCCTTTTGAAAATAAATAAATATTCCAAATAACTATATTAATTTAAATTTCAAATATTTATAAATTTATTTTATAAATAATTATATTTTTTATTTGTTTAACAAATTTATTTACTCGTAAAATTAAAATTTTATTATTCTTTTGGTCATTTACATTCACAACTTTCATTGTTTAAGAGTTGTTTATTCTATAATTATTGCTTTAGAGTTTCCAAACAATGGCCCAAAACAGAACTTAAACTCTTTTCCCGAAAATATGATTCGCTTCTTTGACCTGAAGAATTCTTTATTGTGAGATTGTGAGCTAATGAGAAGAAAGCTTATTTGTGCTCAAATGAGCTTAACAAGATAGATAATGAAATGTGAAATGAAATAACTCACAGATCTTTATTTATATACAAGAAAGTAAATGAAAAGAATAAGATAAAGTTGTCACCAAAATAAATATGACTCAAGATTGATATTCATAATAGTGTGAAAGAAAGAATTTATTTTCCATGTCCTATGTTTAAATAGAAGAAACTGAAAGTTTTTTTTGTTGCTTAACAAAATTGAAAGTTCGTACAGGAGACATATTTATATTGTGTTGTATGCATAAAGCTTAAATATATGGGCTTAGAACATCATAATGAACTTGCGCTAATAGGGATGATGTTTGATTTTGATATTAAGATTGACTTAAATTTGTCAAAAAGATTTTTCTTTTATTAGATTCTAAAATCATATAATTTATAGTTGTTTATTTGATTGGGTTTCACCGTTTTAGAAAAGAAAAAGAAACATAAATAAAACAAAAACAATTGTTTAAGCAAAAAAAACAACTATCGAATATTAGAAAATGAAAACAAATACTTATTAACAGTTAGGTTTTTGTAGATTTTAGGAAAAAATAAATAAGCAATACACTAATAAATGACCGGAATTTTTTTTTTCTGACCGGGAATTAAAAAAAGAAAAAAGAAACAACGAAATTGAATTAACACTTAAATATTAGAAAAATAAAATAAGTTAACGGCTGGATTTTAGAAAAAGGCCATAACTAGTAGTAATTAATAATTGACCTGGTCTTAAAAAAAGAATTATATATACCTATCTTAATACAACTATCGAATTTTACAAAGAACGGGAAAAAGAAATAGAGCATGTTCTATCTTGCAACATCACTCTCCTATATAAAGACACTAGCTTCCTAAAGAAATATATTTTACAAAAAAACTATTCTTCTCTCTCTTAAGCGAAAAAAAAAATCCAGAGATTTAGTGTTTTGAAATTGATTTCTTCTTCTTTATTCATTACTCATGTATCGATTTCGTTCTCTCACTCTTTCAAATCGGAAACTTGGGTTTAGCAAAGTCGACAAAAACAAGTTTGGGTCGGGATTCACTGTTCTTGTCTTCTTCCTCCTCAAAATCTTTTCATGCGGCAGCGATAAAGATTAGGTTTGCAGATATAATTGTGAAGTCGAGTAGTAACTTCAAGAGAAAGCTGGGATCGAAGCAAGGATGAAAATCAGACAAGAGACAAGGCTTGCGGTAATGTGTATCCATGTGTATGATTTAGGAGAAATGTCTACTCTTTTTTATTTAAGTAGAATTAATTGTTTGATGGCTAATTCGTCTTTGTGTTCTCTATAGAAAGTCTTGAGTTTTACTTGTCTTGTCTTCTCTTTCACTGCTTTCAAAATTGTTAAACTCATTCATTTCTTAGTCTTCGTGGCTTCACTATACATATGACAAATGACTTGGAACATGTAAGTTAGTTAAGTTACTCATCGTCTACTTTAACCAACTTTTTATACCGTTCATCTCTGATGGTGTGCAACTGATTTATTAGATAACATCAACTTGGTTTGACTGCTCATGCCATTGCTTAATTCTATGGATATTATAGAGAATAGTTAACATCAACTTGCACTCGTTGATTTGTTTTATTTGGTCCTTTCATCCTTTGAATTTCTCTTTGATCTTTCTTCTTTCTATTAATTGTGTGAGGTCATGGCTTCTTGTATCCAACATTTTTTTCTCATGAGACTTAACCATATGCATGTATGCAGTCACTCAATGTCTAAATATATCAATTATGAGGAAAGGCGAATTACACTCTCTTTTGTCAACATTGGTGTAACCGACTATGTTTATTACTTAAAATCCACCTTGATCTTCTTTATCTTATAACTGGTTATACATGTTTTGTGTTCATCAAATGTGGCAGATCTGAGGGATGACAAACAACTCTTCATTAACCACCATGTTGCTTTACTTATTACCAATGCTCAGGTAACGCATGGTTTTCTTTCAAACTGGTTCTGTTTTACTCTCTTTATGAATCATATTGGTAGGACTAGATGTGATCTGCTTTTCAACGGTATTGAAAACATAGAGCACTTTTTTCATCATTTACTATAGTAATACTCGTTTTAATTGTGTCAACAACAATAACATAGAGTAATAATATTTCAAGTGTGTTCTTCCTTAGTCTCTCAAAACCAACATTACATTTTTGCATAATAATACCTTACTGAAGGTTGCATATTTAAACAAAACTTGCTTACTATTTATAAGTCGAGTAGAACAAATGGCCCATTAGCTCAGCTGGTTAGAGCGTCATGCTAATAACGCGAAGGTCATAGGTTCAAAATCTGTATGGGCCACTTCAAATATATTTCCCTTTTTTCAGTCATGCGTCAAACGTTTACAGGATTTGATTGAGTCATTCTATACCTCACGTGTCTAATCAACTTGGAACTGATTATTTTCAAACATGTTATTGTGCACTAAATGTCTTCACTTGTTATCATAACTTTGAGAGTTTTCCAAAAATAACCCAAAAAGTTTTAACAAGAAAACAATGACGAGGATAATACCAGCGCATGCATGGTTTATCAATCTTAAATGCCCACTGAGACAGTTGACAAAAAAAAAAAAAAAATGCCCACTGAGACAAAATGATTATTCCTTATACTGTTGATGTGTTATGATATCAATTGGTGAAGATATAGAATGAGGAGACTAGTTCCATAATTAACATAATCGCTCATGCTACACGGTATATAATCTCTCTTTAATGGTTAAAATATTTTGCTTTCTGAAAAATTCTCTTCTTAATACAATTTTTTTTTGTTTTATAAGTAAATTCTTAATAAAACTTCATATCATGTGTTTGATAAGAATGAATGGTTGTTAATGATCACAGTTTTGGATATTCCTTTATCAAAGATAACAAATATATTCAGTGTGATCTAACATACTCCCTCTTTTTCATATTAAGTGTCACTTTAGGTTTATTTTTCGTTTCAAAATAAGTGTCTTTTTACAATTCCAATGCAATTTACATTAAATTCATCTTTTACCCTTTTGAATAACCAATAGATGTTTATTTAAATCATTTTCATTTGATTATTTATGCATTATATATTACTCTATTATACAATGTTCTTAATCTCTGTGAAAATGTCAATGTGACACTTATAATGAAAAAGATGGAGTACTATCCGCATTCTTCATAATCAAACTCAAAAAAGATAAGAACGTCATTCCTTGGTATATTGCTGGAATGCCTCCATGGTGTCTTTCTTTTCTAGCTCATTGGAGTTTTATTATTTAGTGCAAGGAAATGAAGGAAAATAATGATTAATTGAAGGACACAAAGATAAAAATTCATGAGGCCAATAGCCTGGAAAACTTTATCTATAGGGCGATAATGGATCCTCGGGAAAGGAAACTTACCTCATATATGGTTGCATAGCAGAACTTCTCGAATTATCAAGCATGTCACCCATCTCCATTTTCTTGGCAGGCTTAGCGCCTCTTCACCAATCTTCCCCCTCGAATGACACTGGACGTGAAACAACTATGATCATAATAAACACAATAGTCAAAAATAGCAAAGGAAATGGCCCAACGATCCAGCGTCATGAAACTCACCCACACGACGCCATAACAAAGGAAAGTTGAACGTGTCACTATTCTTCATATATGTTCCAATATCTACCAAAGGGCATACTACCCTTCACCCCTTTCAACGGCTCCTCAATTGTTGAATGGCTTCCTCGAGAACAAAAGTGATAAAATCTCTTCTTGTTGCCCAAATTAATAAGAGTATAATATCTCGTGTATGCCAAAAGAAATGATGTGGAACTCGCCCAACACCTATACGGCGATCAATGTTCTCCAAGTGAACGGGTTGGGCTGCAGGGGAGAAACACAAAAATATGAAGAAACCTCCTCTATCAAAGTGGGTACCTCTCCTAGGATCCTGCCTCAAAAATCCTTGAAATGGCGATTTTTTCTGTCCCTCTGTCAGAAGTACGGTCTAACCTCGTCGTAATCTGTAATCTCATCAACAAAGGCAAGGAGTACTTCCTCTGAATCTTGGAGATGTCATTCTGCCTTATCTCATCTCGGAACGGGGACTGATACCTATAAAACCTAAAGGATGATAGCGCTTTAATGGAGCTGGAATAACCACCTGGTCAATCTCTGAGTATTATCGTCTGTCAGAAAATGAGAATAGAATGGAATCTCAAAGACCCGTTTTTTCTCAAACGGTGTAACACCCAAACCCGGCCGACTAGGAGGCGGTCGAAGCGTCACGTCGCTCAGTCCATACACTGACCGAACCTCTAGATGTTTCGCCCTTATTTATAATTTCACCTAAAGGCAAGGGCCATTCTAGACCTTTGCTAAAGACCACCTTAGTCTTTCACTAGTTTAGATCCTTTCAACTTATACACAGAGGAATATTTTCTATATACCATTGGTCTAAAACCAATCTAAAACATGTCCTGTCTAATCCCCTAAGCCTTGGTTAGTTAGATAACCTACCCACTAGCTTAATGGTTGATCCTAAACCCAAACCAAGTCATATTGATCTGAGGTTAGTAGCTCATCGGACCTCCATTGACCCAAACTATACATTCTTGTCTATTGGACCACGATCACTCAATGATCTTACTTAAGGTCCTTATCCATGTTCCTGCATAAACAAATCCCTTTGTGTGCTTAGTCATTCAACCAACCATCCCCACTGACTTAGTGCCCTTTGAAACGCCTTAATGGGTTAAGGATATGCATCTGACCTTAATCGGCACATGCACCATCCAATAACCTTTTTCCATCCTATGGACTAAAAATTTCAATTAGATCCTAAGTCAATCAACCAACCATCCTCACATGACTTAGAACTGATGGGTCTTCATATTGCCTGACCGGCCATGGAAAATACCCAAGACAACCGATCTGACTTGTTCATATCAACCGATGCATTCCTTAACCATGTTAGATCCGGCACCTTGATCCCTCATCTATGGATCAGGTCGTCCATTGTAAACCATGATCAGATCATACACAACCTTCCTTGAACAATCACACCTATTTGGTTACGATCCATTCGTACCTTTTTGATCACGACACGTTCGTACCTGTTGGTAACTTGCAACCTTTGAACACTTGTTCCCTTTGGTAAATTTTACCCCTTGGGTACTCATACCCATTGGCATCTCGTGTTCTTTGGCAACACGTACCTTTTGGGTTGTTCCAACCGTTTAACTCGACCACCCTAACTTAGGTACGATCAAACCATCCGGGGATCCAACCTAGGTTCAACCAATGGCCTTGGATTTCTTACCTGAACTGTAAAAAGGCCTAGGTTCACCATTTCATTTGCAACATAACTGTGTTGGTCTTTACACAAACCGCCTAGTCCAACCGATCCATTATGCGGTTGACCGGACCAGTTCTGCAACTGATCCATTGGGACTTGGTCCAATCTATTTGGACTGACTCAAGGACATATACCAATAGCCAATCCAATCCCAATAGATCCATGGAATTCCCCTTGCCAAAAAAAAAGTAAAATCGATTCATGGTTAAGACCCATCGGACCATCCGTCCAATCGGCCATTAACCAAGGTTTGTGGTTGGTTCCATTCAGACATGACCTTGGCTCTTTACCAAGCCAATTCCGAAAACAAAACCACACCATTCCTCATTAAAATAAAGAGTATAAGATGAAGAGAACGTAATTGAAATATAGAAGGAAGATATTGGATGCAACCAATGCAAAACCGGCCCAACAATCCGATCAAACCGATCGATTGTTGTGGGCGATGGTTCCATGGCCACCCCTATTACCTTGAAAGTGTTCTCTTGACTCTTAAAGCCCTTTTCAAAAAAATTATCTTTGCCTCTGGTTCTTATTCCAGTCAGCCTTTCCTTTCAAGAATCGATCTCCACCTTGTGGTTGATTAACCACCACAATATCGACCTTGTATGGTCGATTTCTCACTCTTTTTTTTTTCTTTCTTTCTCTCTCTCACCTTTATCTATGTATTTTCCTTATGGAACTGTTCTCCTTTTCGTTCCCAGGGTACATATATTTATAGAGGAAGGCAGGGTAACTGCCTAGGCCGAGGAGATGCCATTTGGTGGGCGAAAAGACACCTTTTGGCCACATCGCATCACTGTCTTATAACTTCTACCACTCACCCTTGTTCGCATATAAATGTCCCCCAGAAGATCCTAGATGGGCTTTACGCATCCTCAAAACCTTGGGTCGTGTCCATAGACTGCCCACACCATTGGCACAGTGGCTGGACCACATGACCCAACCGGCTGGCCCGACATTGGCTCGTACTGGTCCAACCGCCCAAGACCTTAACACTCCGTCCAGCTGATATGAGCTGATCCCCAGCTGGTCCATCTGAGTGAGCTAGTGGTCCAGCTCAGGGAGCTGACCATACTCAGTGTGAGCTAGCCCAAGCTGAGTCCAGCTTCTTCCAATTGATCCAGCTCCTTGTACTCAATACCGAACTTCCCTATCACTCGTCCTACCTTGTAACCTTCTTTTTTGTTAAGTCTTAGTCTACTAATGTACTTAACCTTCCTTCCAGACCATGCAACGCTTGCCTTTATGTCTTATGACCTGACTGGTTCGTTTCTTCGAACCATCGTCTATCCTGATGACCTTATCCAGGTCTGGGGATGTGGCAAGCGGTCTCCCACAAAGTAAGCATGGAAAGAAGTAAATCTTGGGCATTCTTCCATCTCTTTGGGGTAGCTAAAAAACAACAAGATATGTATAGCATGAACCCAGTTGGAGTATATACTTCTCATTCTATAAAACCGAGCCAAATATTTCTTGAAATATCTCACCTATTAAAAAGCAAATAGATTCACCAGATGTATGTCGCTTGTATAAAAGGAAAGGTGAAAAAAAATACAAAGATCGATAAATTTTCAAAAATCGGATATCCTTCAACCTTGAAATCGGATTCCATCGAGTGCAACAATAACACCTACAAGAAAGGGAATCCAAAAGGCAAGAGAATCTACAAAAGGCTCGACAGCAAGTACGAGTTGAAATACATACCAAGGAGAAATACTCCACAATGCTGTCCTCCTACACTTGAGTAAATCATCCCTCTTCTTGTAATTGTAAGACAAAAATCCTCCTTGTTAGCTAAGGTGGATCTATGTGCTCATCGCAAATCAAAATAAGGTCTCTTCACATTGTAGCACTCCATGAGTTCATCTACTCGTGCATGCCATGAATTCCTTCTCATAAACAGGAAGACATCATGCTCATGAAACATATCGACAAGTCCACCATATGGTCAGGCCATATGCCTCATAGACCATAAGATTCCTATCAGATACCACGTTACATGCCTAATTTCCCACACAACACTCAGGCCACGTGCCATAAAACGGATTTCTTAAACCATTGTAATGTGAATCTAGAACCATGATTCCCATAATATCATATAATCATATGAGGCTTTGAGCCAAGCAAATCAATAGATTCCGATCTCTTCCATTATTATATGCCTTCAAAATAAAGCATCGCTTACTGGATTCTGGAATGGTCCTCACTAAGAAGAGGCGTCATGGTCCTCACATCACCCGAAAACTTGTTATAAAGGTATGATTCTGGCCGGCCGAAAGGTACATGTTATTTCCCGATTTCAGACATGAACTCGGAAGATAAGAAGAAAACTGTTGGGTATAATTAATCCAAGAGGTCATCCTCCTACTTAGAGAAGGGTGTCGACCTTCTTCTTCTGCTTCAACGTCTTCTGGCCTCTATGTCATATTTTCTCATGCCTCCAGGTAAAATGGAAAACTTTTACCAAGGTATATCTTTTCAGATTTCAGGATATAAAAGGATATAACTCTGAAACCCTAGAAGAGTGGGATCGACTACTATTCACTTTCGACTATAAAAGCATGCAACTAAAACTAGGGTTTACAAACAAATACATTTTACCCTAAGAGAAACTCAGCAATTTCAGAATTCAGTTGGAGTACTTAGGGATCGAATTCAAAGAAACTATGATCACTTAATAAACTTATGACTTCCGATTACGTTAGGCAAGCAATATAAAGCAGTAAATAAAACAGTTGTAAATAGATGAGAAAACGCCAGATCTAGGAAAATCAATCAAGCAATTAAAAACTGCAATCAATCGATGCTAAAGGTCTATTACGAGCGATCTGGAAATCAAATCAAAATTGTAAGTTAATCAGCTTTTGCTTCAGAAACTGTCACTGTCTTAATCCTAGAAAACCATATGTCATATTTTCTCACGCCTCCAGGTAAAATAATTTCAAAGAGAATTTTCAAACTTCAAAAGTAAAATTTGGAAATAAATAAAAAATTCGAAAATGTTCAAAAAATATATTAAAAATTTTAAATTTGAAAAAATATAATTCAAAATTGTAAACAAATTGTTTTCTTATTTTATTTTTTAATTTATTTAAATAATTATTTATATTTGTATCTATAAAAGGGTATAATTGTCTTTTGCATGTTTAACGGATAATATATTTGTGAAAATACAATTTTAACGAAGGTAACATGAATAATGCATGGTACAAACAATGTGGTAAACATGAAACTGTCCCAATTTTTTAATTGTTTTCTTCAAATTTTCCTTTTGAAATTAAAAAATTCCTTTTGAAACTATTTTTCAAAATTTTATTTTAAATTTTAATTATTTATTTATTAAAATCTTAAACCTCACTGTCCAAAACATTCATTCCTTTAATCTAAACCATACTTATATAGTAATTAACTTTCGGGTTATAGGTTTCTATCTACCTCTATAAAAGTAAAGATAATGTGGTTAACATAAACATGAAAAGTGATACTAAGAATTTAGTAGCTTAAACACTTTTCCATTAATTTATCATGTCATTCAAATAAAATGATAGTTAAAAATATAATAAATATTTTTATAAAAATGTAGTAGCAAGTAATATGCTTAAATATATATATATATATATATATATATATATATATATATATATATATATATATATATTTACATATACATACAAATATATCTGATTTGAGAGCGACACAAGCTCAAATGGGTTTACTCGAAAGTTTTCTGGACGTTCTAGCGGCTGAAAATCTGTAATAGAGAGCATGTTGCAGGCGAGACGGGCAGAATTTGGGATTCCACTGCCACGCTCCGCATATAGGAGTAGGAGGAGATGGAGAGAAGGAGCCACGACTTTTTCTCGGACTTCCACAACTCCTAGCTAATTTTTTCATCTTCTTTTATTGTATTATAAATTTAAAATCTTTATAAAATATTTTGGATTTTTCTATTATTTAAGTTTTTTTTTATAATTTTTGTTCATTAATTTAATTATAATTTTTAATATAGAAAAACACGAATCAAAGTAAAATTTTAGCTAAATTTACTTTTATTTAACGATATATCAACGTAAACCTAACGAGTAATTTACGTGGAAGAATACGTAAGTTTCTCGTAAAAGTTTACTTCAAATTTACTACAAAAGACATGCAAATTCGTCATAAAGTTTGCGTGTACTTTATGACGATTCATACGTTTGTTTTACGAGGAAAAAAACATCGTTAGTTTGTTGTACCTTACGACGAATTAATAAATGTTATTTTTACGAAGTGACGGTCTCCTCATAACATTACGACAATTTAGCGAGGAAATATGCTTTAGGACGGACGATTAACGACGAAATGAATTTCGAGGTTATTTAGTCGTAAAAGTCCATTTACGACGAATTAACTACGATTCTAGTCGTCGTTAAGTATATGATTTCTTGTAGTGTCTTTTAATTTTTTTTCTTCAAATTTTCCTTTTGAAATTAGAAACTTTTTTTTGAAACTATTTTCAGTTTTGTTTTTGAAATTTTAAATATTTATTTATTAAAACCTTTAGCCTCACTCTTCAAAATTTTACCTCAAATCAAAATCCTAAATTTATATTAGTTAACCACAAGATTATAAATTTCTATTTTAAACTGATTATTATATAAACTTAGATTGTTAATATAGATTCACACATAGCTGGAACAGAAAATCTAGATAAACTAAAATAAATAAATATTCCAAATACCTATATTAATTTAAATTTCAAATATTTATAAATTTATTTTATAAATACTTATAGTTTTTATTTATTAACGAAGTTATTTATTCGTAAAAATTAAAATTTTAATTATCGTTATTATCTTATGTTTTGACACAAATTCTTTTGGTCATTTACATTCACAACTTTCATAAAAACTAATCAAATAAGCTATATAAAAAGAAACTATACATGAGTGTAATCTACAAATCTAATATGAGTGAAATATATATATATATATATATATATATATATAGTTACATATTTATATATTTTAATTTATCTTCCATGTTTGAGATACAGTGAAAATATACATATATAGACTTTAGAAAGTTAATGCTAATAAAATTATAAAATAATAATAAAATTAAAATAAATGTCCTTACATCTCAAGAAACAATTGCCTATGCCCCTCCTTAATCGCCTATGTCCCTTCTTTTTTAATTAAACTTGAATGTCTGATTTTATTTTATTTTTGAAATTATTTTTTATTAAACAAATCCAAAAAAATAAAAATTACAAAATTCAGTTTTCCAATTAAATTTATAGATGTAACACTGGTCGTAGTTTTACTTAGTTGTACGGATTTATACTTCGTGAGTTAGTTATACTG
The DNA here is from genome assembly GCA_905132885.1 of Moricandia moricandioides. Classification (NCBI taxonomy): domain Eukaryota; kingdom Viridiplantae; phylum Streptophyta; class Magnoliopsida; order Brassicales; family Brassicaceae; genus Moricandia; species Moricandia moricandioides. The sequence continues at coordinate 11,941 of CAJHQQ010004556.1, read as the reverse complement.
TTATATTGGTTTTACTCAGTTTAGTTTTATTGAGTTTTACTTAGATTTCCTGAGATTTACTAGTTATATTGACTATACCAAGTTCTAATGAGTTATACTAGATATACCAAATCATAATGAATTATACTAGTTATACTCAGATCATCAATAGATGAAATAAATAAAATATACGGAAAAGAAGAACATTAAGAAAATTTTCAAAAATACCTAAGTAGGAGGTTTTGTTAAAGAGGCAAAAGATCCTTACTTCCTTGCTCTATAGATATATAAATATAAATATTTTATTAATTAAATTACAAAATAAAAAAATAAAATTTTCTTATAATTTTCAAATTATACGTATAACTTTTTGTAATTTTCTGATTTTTTTTATAAATTGCTTAAATTACCACTTCTTTTTACCACTTTCATGTTTACCTTAACGACATTTATCCTTAGTTTATATTGGTAAATATATATTTATAGCATTAGGTTAACTAATTTAGACTTAATGTTTATATTTGAGGGGGTTTTGAAGGGTAAGGTTTATGATTAGGATTTACAAATCTAATATGAGTGAAATTTTTATATATTTACATATTAAAATATTTTAATTTATCTTACATGTTTCAGATACAGTGAAAATATACATACATAGACTTTTTTTTAATTATGTTAATTTAGCTTTTAAACTAAAATAAAAAATAAAAGTATTTAAAAATAATTAACTTGATATATACTATTTATTAAAATGTTAAGATTTTATTAAATATATCTCTTGTAAAAATTTATTTTAAAATGAATAAATTTATTTTAAAAATTAAATAAGAAAATAATAAATGAAATTTTGAATAAAATATAAATCGATGCTATTTCATTTTTTCTAAAGTCACAACAAAAAGAAAAAAAAAATGCTAATATAGATTTCCGACTAATCTAGTAGTTAATAAATGATTGGGTATTCCAAAAATGGAAATATACCCATGGAGAAACAATTATGGAATATTAAAAAGAAAGAAAGAAAAAAAGGAAACAGAGCGGGTCGAACACTCTCCTATATAAACACACTCAGTGCCCTAAAGAAATAGATATTACGAACACTCTTCTCTCGCAAGACAACAACAAATCCGAGTATTTAGGGTTTCTTATTTCTGAAATTGATTTGTTCGATTTGGTTCTCTGAAAACTAGGGTTTAGCAATGTCGACAGCGACAAGTCTGGGTCTTGATCCGCTGTTCTTGTCTTCCTCCGCCTCCTCTAGTTCTGTTCGTGCGGCAGAGATAAAGATTAGGTTTGCAGATATAATTGTGAAATCGAGCAAAAACAAGTCTGAGGCTTTGATGAAGATACAAAGCGAGAAGCAACTTGTTCAATTTGAAGAGAAAGAAAGGATGAAAATCAGACAAGAGGCAAGGCTTAGGTTAATGAAGCTGGAAGAAGATGCAAGATTAAACCGTAAGTTCGAACATCCCTTGTCTGACTTGAAAGAAATGTTAACTCTCTGTGGCAGTTCCCGTAAGGCAAGAGATCGATCTTTACTTAAACAGTTTGGATTGGTTTTGAAAACTGATATTGATGATGATCTTCTTGATGATCTTGAGGAAGGTGAAATCTTTTAGTAGTATCCTCGCAATTGTAAAGTTTGGGTTGGTTTTAACAAGTGATGTTGATCTGCTTTGATGACCCTTGAGGAAGCTGAGGAGTCTAGTATCCTGACAAATCTTTTTTTTTAATTTGTTTTCTCTGTGATCATCGTATAGAATTGTTTGATGGCTAATTGGTCTTTGTTTCTCTATATAAATAGTCTTGAGTTTTACTTCTTTTTGACTCCTCTGTTAGTTCCATTCATAGATTCTTTCTCAACCATGTTGGTTCTGTCTTCTTGGCTTCATTATGCATTTAAAGTATTGCTTTTGATTACCATTGCGGATTGGTTTTCAACCTCTTGATTCCTCTGTTCTAAGTACAGAGATGATAATACCAATTATAGTTTTAATTCTCTTTGTTTTGGCTGCTTTCAAACTCCTTAAATCCATTCATTGATCCTTCTTCTTCAGCTGAGATGTTGGTTTTATTGTGCTTAGTTTTTCAGATTCTCTAGGAGGATTGACCAAGCTTGGAATGTCCACGCATATTTACTTCACATCAAACAACAGTAACAAGGCACTACGCTTATAGCTGATTGATCTTCTCAAGTAAAAGATCCAAGCTACTCTTTTCATCGACCTACAAAGATCAGAGGTATCAACATAAATAGTCAATGTTTATATACATCAGAAAAACATTACTTGTTTATATGTTCAGATATGGAAGCCTATACTTCTGCATGTGCATTATGAGGCGCAGAACGTCTTAGAGGTACTGGAGATTATTCATCACTAGGTCGGTCAAGCCGTTACTTTGGCTGTGTGAGTTAACGCATATCCATAAAACTGTTCTGTAACTTTAAGTCTATCATAGCCTTCAAAGAAAAACGACTAGATCTTGATATAGAGTTGTTTATTCTATAATCATTGCTTAAGAGTTTCCAAACGATGGCCCAAAACAGAACTTAAACTCTTTTCCCCAAAATATGATTCGCTTCTTTGACCTGAAGAATTCTTTACCATGAGATTGTGAGCTAATGAGAAGAAAGCTTACTTGACAAAAAAAAAAGATAATGAAATATGAAATGAAATAACTCACAGAGCTTTACTTATATACAAGAAAGTAAATGAGAAGAATAAAATAAAGTTTTTACCAAAATAAAAATGACTCAAGATTGATATTCATAATAGTGTCAAAGAAAGAATTGTTTTTCCATGTCCGAGGTTTAAATAGAAAAAATTGAAAGTTTATTTATTTTTTGTTGCTTAACAAAATTGAAAGTTCGTACAAAAGGCTTATTTATACTGTCTTGTATGCATAAAGCTTAAATATATGGGCTTAGAAAATCATAATGAACTTGCGCTAATAGGGATGATGTTTGATTTTGATGTTAAGATTGACTTTTAAATTGGTCAAAAAGAAAGATTTTTTTTTAATTAGATGCTAATATCATATGATTTATTGTCGTTATTTGGTTGGGTTTTACCGTTTTAGAAAGGAAAAAGAAACAAAAGAAACAAAATAAACTGTTTAAGCCAAAAAAAATGTCGAATATTAGAAAATGAAAACGAGTACTTATTAACGGTTAAATTTTGTATATTTTAGGAAAAAAAGAAATAAGCAGTACACTAATAAATGATCGAAAATTCTTTTTTTTTGATCAGAAATTGAAAAAAAGGAAAAAGGAAAAAGGAAACAACCAAATTAAATTAACACTTAAATATTAGAAAAATGGAAATAAATTAACGGCTGGATTTTAGAAAAAAACGCCATAACTAGTAGTAATTAATAAATGATCTGGTCTTCAAAAAAGGAAATATATATACCTATTTAAAAAAATTATCAAATTTTAAAAAGAGCGGGAAAAAGGAAATAGAGCGGATTCTATTTTGCAACATCACTCTTGTATATAAAGACACTACATTCCTAAAGAAATAGTTTTTACAAAACACTCTTCTTCCCTCTCGTAAGCGAAAACAAATCCATAGATTTTAGGGTTTCAAAATTGATTTCTTTTTCTTTATTCATTACTCGTGTATCGATTTCGTTCTCTCACTCTTTCAAATCAGGAAGTAGGGTTTAACAAAGTCGACAACAACAAGTTTGGGTTGGTATTCGCTGTTGTTTTCTTCTTCCTCCTCAAAATCTGTTCGAGCAGCAGAGATAAAGATAAGGTTTGCAGATATAAATGTCAGGTCGAGTAGTCAAAAGTCTGAGGTTTTGATGAAGATACGATGAGAGAAGCAGATTCTACAAAGGAAGCATCTTCAAGAGAAAGCAAGGATGAAAATCATACAAGAGGCAAGGCCTGCGGTAAAGAAGGTGGAAGAAGAAGCAAGATTAAACCGTAAGTTCGAACATCCCTTGTCCTACGTAAAAGAATTGTTAACTCTCTGTGGCGGTTCCCGTTAGGCAAGAGATTGTTTTACTTGTCTTGTCTTCTCTTTTACTGCTTTCAAAATTGTTAAACTCATTAGTTTCTTTGTCTTCTTGGCTTCATTATACGTCTACTTTAACCAATTTTTTTTACCATTCATCCCTGAAGGTGTGCAACTGATTTATTAGATAACATCAACTTGGTTTGACTGCTCATGTAATTGCTTAAGCTTCTATGGATATTACACTGACAGTAGTGGACATTGCCTTAAACTCGTTGATTTTGTTTTTATTTGGTCCTTTCATCATTTGGATCTCTCTTTGATCTCTCTTTGATCTTTCTTCTTTCTATGAATTGTAAAAGGTCATGGCTTCTTGTATCCCACATTTTTCTCGTGATACTTAACAGTATGAATGTATGCAGCCACTCAATGTCTAAATTTATCAATTATGGGAAAAGACGGATTACAGTATCTTCTGTCAACATTGGTGTAACCGACTCTGTTTATTACTTAGAATCACCTTGGTCTTCTTTATCGTATAATTGGTTATGCGTGCTTTGTGTTTATCAAATGTGGTAGATCTGATGGATGACAAACACCTCATCATTGACCACCATGTTGCTGTACCTATTACCAATGCTCAAGTAACACAGTTTTCTTTCAAACTGGTTACTCCCTTCATGAATCATTTTGGTAGGACTAGATGTGATGTCATTGTCAACGCTATTGAAAACATAAAGTACTTTTTCATCATTTACTATAGTAATATTCGTTTTATTTGTGTCAACAACAATAACATCGAGTAATAGTATTTCAAGTGTGTTCTTCCTTAGGCTCTCAAAACCAGCATTACATTTCTGCATAATTATACCTTAATCAAGGTTGCATATATACTCAAAACTTGCTTATTAGTTATTAAGTCGAGATGTTGAACAAATGGCCCATTAGCTCAGTTGGTTTTAGCGTTGTGCTATTACCGCGAAGGTCACAGGTAAGAAACCTTTATGGGCCACTTCAAATATTTTTCACTTCAAACCTTTGTTTTTAATTTTTTTAATTTAGCTTTTAAACTAAAATAAAAAATAAAAATATCTAAAAATAATTAACTTGATATATACTATTTATTAAAATGTTAAGATTTCATTAAATATATCTCTTATAATTTTTACTCTAATTCACTGTTAAAAGTTATAAATTCATTCTTAAAAAATATTTAATGAAGAAATAAACGTTACATAATAATTTTAAGATGACCTCACATGATTGTTTTCAAAGAGATATATTTGAAAAATGTTAATAAATATATACAAACATATGAAGTTTAAAATATGCTCACCAATAATTTAGTTGAAATATTTAATAGTATTTAAACTAATACTAATATGAATACACATTCTTAGCGACTAAAGAAAAGAAAGATACGAGGAATCTTTAATATACATATTATCTATTTTGAGATAAAATAAAAAAATCTATTTTGCTTAACATAAAAAAATTTATATATTTACATATACATACGAAAATATCTAAATAGAAATTATTTTAAAGGGAATAAATTTATTTTAAAAATTAAATAAGAAAATAATAAATGAAATTTTGAATAAAATATAAATCGATGCTATTTCATTTTTTCTAAAGTCACAACAAAAAGAAAAAAAAAATACTAATATAGATTTCCGACTAATCTAGTAGTTAATAAATGATTGGGTATTCCAAAAATGGAAATATACCTATGGAGAAACAATTATGGAATATTAAAAAGAAAGAAAGAAAAAAAGGAAACAGAGCGGGTCGAACACTCTCCTATATAAACACACTCAGTGCCCTAAAGAAATAGATATTACGAACACTCTTCTCTCGCAAGACAACAACAAATCCGAGTATTTAGGGTTTCTTATTTCTGAAATTGATTTGTTCGATTTGGTTCTCTGAAAACTAGGGTTTAGCAATGTCGACAGCGACAAGTCTGGGTCTTGATCCGCTGTTCTTGTCTTCCTCCGCCTCCTCTAGTTCTGTTCGTGCGGCAGAGATAAAGATTAGGTTTGCAGATATAATTGTGAAATCGAGCAAAAACAAGTCTGAGGCTTTGATGAAGATACAAAGCGAGAAGCAACTTGTTCAATTTGAAGAGAAAGAAAGGATGAAAATCAGACAAGAGGCAAGGCTTAGGTTAATGAAGCTGGAAGAAGATGCAAGATTAAACCGTAAGTTCGAACATCCCTTGTCTGACTTGAAAGAAATGTTAACTCTCTGTGGCAGTTCCCGTAAGGCAAGAGATCGATCTTTACTTAAACAGTTTGGATTGGTTTTGAAAACTGATATTGATGATGATCTTCTTGATGATCTTGAGGAAGGTGAAATCTTTTAGTAGTATCCTCGCAATTGTAAAGTTTGGGTTGGTTTTAACAAGTGATGTTGATCTGCTTTGATGACCCTTGAGGAAGCTGAGGAGTCTAGTATCCTGACAAATCTTTTTTTTTAATTTGTTTTCTCTGTGATCATCGTATAGAATTGTTTGATGGCTAATTGGTCTTTGTTTCTCTATATAAATAGTCTTGAGTTTTACTTCTTTTTGACTCCTCTGTTAGTTCCATTCATAGATTCTTTCTCAACCATGTTGGTTCTGTCTTCTTGGCTTCATTATGCATTTAAAGTATTGCTTTTGATTACCATTGCGGATTGGTTTTCAACCTCTTGATTCCTCTGTTCTAAGTACAGAGATGATAATACCAATTATAGTTTTAATTCTCTTTGTTTTGGCTGCTTTCAAACTCCTTAAATCCATTCATTGATCCTTCTTCTTCAGCTGAGATGTTGGTTTTATTGTGCTTAGTTTTTCAGATTCTCTAGGAGGATTGACCAAGCTTGGAATGTCCACGCATATTTACTTCACATCAAACAACAGTAACAAGGCACTACGCTTATAGCTGATTGATCTTCTCAAGTAAAAGATCCAAGCTACTCTTTTCATCGACCTACAAAGATCAGAGGTATCAACATAAATAGTCAATGTTTATATACATCAGAAATACATTACTTGTGTATATGTTCAGATATGCAAGCCTATACTTCTGCATGTGCATTATGAGGCGCAGAACGTCTTAGAGGTACTGGAGATTATTCATCACTAGGTCGGTCAAGCCGTTACTTTGGCTGTGTGAGTTAACGCATATCCATAAAACTGTTCTGTAACTTTAAGTCTATCATAGCCTTCAAAGAAAAACGACTAGATCTTGATATAGAGTTGTTTATTCTATAATCATTGCTTAAGAGTTTCCAAACGATGGCCCAAAACAGAACTTAAACTCTTTTCCCCAAAACAGAAAAATTCTTTACCATGAGATTGTGAGCTAATGAGAAGAAAGCTTACTTGACAAAAAAAAAAGATAATGAAATATGAAATGAAATAACTCACAGAGCTTTACTTATATACAAGAAAGTAAATGAGAAGAATAAAATAAAGTTGTCACCAAAATAAATATGAATCAAGATTGATATTCATAATAGTGTGAAATAAAAAATTGCTTTTCCATGTCCGAGGTTTAAATAGAAAAAAACTTAAAGTTTATTTATTTTTTTGTTGCATAACAAAATTGAAAGTTCGTACAAAAGACATATTTATACTGTGTTGTATGCATAAAACTTAAATATATGGGCTTAGAATATCGTAATGCACTTGCGCTAATAGGGATGATGTTTGATTTGGATGTTAAGATTGACTGTTAAATTGGTCAAAAAGAATTTTTTATTTATTAGATGCTAATATTATATGATTTATTGTCGTTTATTTGATTGGGTTTTACCGTTTTAAAAAGGAAAAAGAGACAGAAGAAACATAAAAGAAACAAAAACAATTGTTTAAGCAAAAAAAAAAACAACTGCCGAATATTAGAAAATGAAAACAAATACTTATAAACGGTTAGATTTTTGTAGATTTTAGAAAAAAAGGAAATAAGCAATACGCTAATAAATGATCGGAAATTCTTTTTTTTATTTAGAATTAAAAAAAAAAAAAAGGAAACAACTAAATTGAATTAACACTTAAATATTAGAAAAAAAGGAAATAAGTTAACGGCTGGATTTTAGAAAAAGGCCATAACTAGTAGTAATTAATAAATGATATTGTCTTCAAAAAAGGAAATATATATACCAATCTTAAAACAACTATCGAATTTTACAAAAAAATGGGAAAAAAAAATAGAGCGGGTTCTATCTTGCAACATCACTCTCCTATATAAAAACACTAGCTTTCTAAAGAAATATATTTTACAAAACACTCTTCATCTCGGTCGTAAGCGAAAACAAATCCAGAGATTTAGGGTTTCGAGATTGATTTCTTCTTCTTTATTCATTACTCTTGTATCGATATCGTTCTCTCACTCTTTCAAATTGGAAACTAGGGTTTAGCAAAGTCGACAGCAACAAGTTTTGGTCGGGGATTCGCTGTTCTTGTCTTCATCTCCTCAAAATCTGTTTGTAGCGATAAAGATTAGGTTTGCAGATATAATTGTCAAGTCGAGTATTAACAAGTCTGAGGCTTTGATTAAGCTACGAAGAGAGAAGCAAATTCTACAGAGGAAGCAGCTTCAAGAGAAAGCAAGGATCAAACCAAGGATGAAAATCAGACAAGAGGCAAGGCTTGCGTTGATGAAGGTGGAAGAAGAAGCAAGATTAAAACGTAAGTTCGAACATCCCTTGTCTGACGTGAAAGAACTGTTAACTCTCTGTGGCGGTTCCCATCAGGCAAGAGATTGATCTTTACTTAAACAGTTCGGGTTGGTTTTAAAAACTGATATTGATGATGATCTTATTGATGATCTTGAGGAAGGTGAAATCTTTTAGAGTCTAGTAATATCATTAATATTGAAAAATTGAATCTTTTGCATATAAACAGAGTTTGGGTTGGTTTTGACAAGTGATGATGATCTGCATGATGATCTGCGTGATGACCTTCAGGAAGCTGACAATCTTTTTTTTTTTTTCTCTGTATTCATTTGTATGATTTAGGAGAAATGTCTACTCTTTTAAGTAGAATTAATTGTTTGATGACTAATTGGTCTTTGTGTTCTCTATAGAAAGTCTTGAGTTTTACTTGTCTTGTCTTCTCTTTTACTGATTTCAAAATTGTTAACCTCATTCATTTTGTTAGTCTTCTTGGCTTCATTATACATATGAAAAATGACTTGGAACATGTAAGTTAATTAAGTTACTCACCGTCTGCTTTGACCAATTTTTTTTACCGTTCATCTCTGAAGGTGTGAAACTGATTTATTAGATAACATCAACTTGGTTTGACTGCTCATGCCATTGCTTAAGCTTCTGTGGATATTACACTGAGAGTAGTGGATATTTCCTTGCACTCGTTGATTTTGTTTTTATTTGGTCCGTTCATCCTTTGGATCTCTCTTTGATCTTTTTTTTTCTATCAATTGTGTGAGGGCATGGCTTCTTGTATCCCACATTTTTCTCGTGATACTTAACCATATGCATGTATGCAGGCACTCAATATCTAAATATAACAATTATGAGGAAAAGCGAATTACACTATCTTCTGTCAACATTGATGTAACCGACTCTGTTTATTACTTAGAATCCACCTTGATCTTCTTTATCGTATAACTGGTTATGCATGCTTTGTTTTCAGAAAATTTGGCAGATCTGCATGATGACAAACACCTCTTCATTGACCACCCTGTTGGTGGACCTATTAGCAATACTCAGGTAACACATAGTTTTCTTTCAAACTGGTTATGTCTTACTCCTTTCATGACTCATTTTGATAGGACTAGATGTGATGTGATTGTCCGCGCTATTGAAAACATAGAACACTCTTTCATCATTTACTACAGTAATACTCGTTTTAATTAAGTCAACAACAATAAAATAGAGTAATAATATTTCATGTGTGTTCTTCCTTTGGCTCTCAAAACCATCATCACATTTCTGCACAATAATACCTTACTCAAGGTTGCATATATACTTAATACATGCTTATTAGTTATTAACTCTAATTGTAGAAAAAATTGCCCATTGGCTGAGTTGGTTTTAGCGTCGTATTATTAATGCGAAGGTCACAGGTTTGAAACCTGTATGGGCAACTTCAAATATTTTTCCCTTTTTATCACTCAATCGTCAAACGTGTGCAGGATTTGATTGTGTCATTAAATACCTGATGTATCTAATCAACTTGGAACTTGTTATTTTCAAACATATTAAACGGCTTCTTTTGTTGTGCATTAAATTTCTTCATTTGTCATCATAACTTAGAGGGTTTTCCAAAAATAACCCAAAAAGGTTTTCACAAGAAAACAGTGGCGAAAATAATACCAACGCATGCATGGTTTATTAATCTTAAATGCCCACTCAGACAAAATGATTATTCCTTATACTATTGATGTGTTATGATATCAATTGGTGAAGGTAGAAAATGAGGAGACTAGTTCCTTAAGTAACATAATCGCTCATACTACACGGTATATACTTTAATGGTTTAAAATTTTTGGTTTCTGAAAACTTCTCTTCTTAATAAATTTTTTTTGTTTGATAAGTAAATTCTTATCATGTGATTGGTGAGAAGGAATTAGTGTTAATGGTCACAGTCTTGGATATTCCTTTATTAAAGACAATAAATATATTCGGTGTGATCTAACATACTTCCTCTGTTTCATATTAAATGTCACTTTAGGTTTATTTTTTGTTTCAAAATAAGTGTTATTTTACAATTCAAATGCAATTTTTGTACATTAATTTCATTTTGCACCCTTTTGAATAAACAATAGATTTTTATTTCAATCATTTTCATTTGATTAGTTATGCATTAAATAAGAATATATTAGTATATTATACAATTTTCTTAATCTCCATAAAAAATATCAAAGTGATGCTTATAATGAAACGGAGGGAGTACTATCCGTATTCTTCATAATCAAATTCCCAGAAGATAGTAATGTCCTTCCTTGGTACAATGTTGGAATTCCTCCATGGTGTCTTTGTTTTCTAGCTCTTTGGAGTTTTATTATTTAGTGCAAGTAAATAAATGAAAAGAATGATTAATTGAATGACACAAAGATAAAAATTCATCAGGCCAATAGCCTCGAAAAATTTATCTATATGGCAATAATGGATCCTCGGGAAAGGAAACTTACCTTATATATGGTTGCAGAGCAGAACCTCTCGAATTATCAAGCATGTCACCCATCTTCATCTCCTTGGCAGGCTTAGCGCCTCTTCACCAATCTTCCCCCTCGAATGACACAAGAAGCGAAACAACTATGATCATAATAAACAATAGTAAAAAAATAGCAAAGGAAGTGGCCCAACGGTCCAGCGTCAGGAAACTCACCCCCACGACGTGAAAACAAAGGAAAGTTGAATGTGCAACTAATCTTCATAAACATATACCACATTTTTCAATGTTTACCAAAGGGCATACTACCCTTCACCCCTTTCAATGGCTCCTGAATTTTTTGGCCTTTGCGGGAACGAAAATGATAAAATCTCTTCTTGTTGGCCAAAGGAATAAGAGTATAATATCTCGTGTATGCCAAAAGGTATGATGTGGAACTCGCCCAGCACCTATATGGAGATCAGTGTCCTCCAAGTCAACGGGTTGGGCTGTGAGGGAGAAACAAAAATATGAAGAAACCTCGTCTATCAAAGTGGGTACCTCTCCTCAGATCCTGCCTCAAAAAAGCCTTGAAAATGGCGATTTTGTCCGTCCCTCTGTCACAAGTACGTTCCAACGTGGTCGGAATCTGTAAGCTCATCAACAAATGCTAGGAGTACTTCCTCTGAATCTCGGAGATCTCATTCTCCCTTATCTGGAACGGGTACAGATACCCATAAAATCTAAAGGATGATTGTGCTTTAATTGAGCTGGAATAACCACCTGGTCAAACTCTGAGTATTATCCTATGTCAGACAATGAGAAGAGAATGGACTCTCAAAGAGCTGCCTGGGCTAACTCGGTCTCCCAAAAAAGAAGCATGGAAAGAAGC
>CAJHQQ010004555.1:0-26567 GCA_905132885.1 Moricandia moricandioides | reverse complement strand
ACAGGTCTTGGATCTCGATCCCGATTTTATTGTCCTGTTATGCCAGGATCCTTTCAGTGGATCCCCTACTGAGATCCCGAAGGATCACATTGAGAAGTTTGAAGACATGGTGAATGATGATCATAATTGCTGCAAAATTTTTCCTTTCTCCCTCGAGGGGGACGCTAGGAGGTGGTTGGATCAATTACCTCCAGTATCTCTGACTTGCTGGAAAGACGTTAGGAGAGCTTTCATCAACCATTTCTTCGTTGAAGGAAGACACTAGGTTGAAACTAAATTATCAAACCACACTCGACATGGCCAGCGAATAAAATTTCAGTACTAGAACCCCAAAGATTCCAAATATTAATCGAATACATAGCTTTAGGGAAAACCTTCCAGAGATTCGACACTGAAGGGACTGAAAAAATAACGTCCGCAGAGGAGAGTCACTTAATTGAAGTTAAAACAGCTTTAGCATCAGTAGCTGCTCTTCTAGGTACACAGATCGATCTCAGGCATATGTCAAAAATGGAGAAACCCCTCCCAATCAATAATTCACCAATGTCATGAGCCTCGAGGACCAGCCACTCATACTTAATATTAGTAGATTTACTAGCAACTACGACTTAACTGTAAAAACGCGAGAAAGGAGGGCGAAGTCGAAAATGAATCAAGTTTTTACAAGAAATCATAAGGTAGCCGCCGATGTCAATGATAAATTAGATTTAATATACTCAGAATTAATGGAGAAATTCAAATCCCTAAGTGAAAAAATCAAGAGGATTGATGTCCAACTTGGGCACAACACTGCATCTATAAGGAGAGACGGTAATCCTAGACGCAAAACCAGAGCCATTATGTTGAGAAGCGGAAAACAACTTAATCCAAGAATGAAGGAAGGCATTACAATGGATGAATTCATGGAAGTCACGCGAGACGGGAATGAAGACCCGCAACAAATATCACTTGAGACTGAAGATGATGTTTTCCAGAAACAGAGGAATCTGACCAAGTTGAAGGATTAGAAGAATCACCAGTTAACTTAAGTGATGGTGGGACCGAACTGCGAACTGCTAAAAACGTCTATCGATGCCCTAAATGGAACATAGATTGACGACCCAGCCCTCCCGATCCTGAGTTGTCAAAATCTGCCAAACCAGCGAAAACTAGAGTCTACCAGGCTGTAACCCCTTTCCCCCAAAATAAAACGAAAGCGAAGCGAGAACCAGACAGAGCCATATGCAAGAAAGCATTCGCTAAAGCAATCATCGAATTGCCACTTAGCGATGCCATGAAGATTTCGCCACCAATAAAAAAGTACGTCAAAGATGAGATGTCGCTATGTTTTCAAATAAATGAGCACAGCGTCATTATGGTTTATGAAGAAGTAAGTTAAGTTATCCAAGGAGAAACTCCAATTAAACTTTCGGAACCTGGCAGTTTGTTCTAGATTGCAAGATCCAAAATGAAAGATTCCAGAGATCTCTTTGTGACTTAGGCTCTAGTGTGAATCTAATGCCTTATTCCATAGCAGTTGCCCTCAGGTTCAATAAGTTCAAATCCACTAGGATAATCCAAGTTTTAGCTAATAGATACACTAGTATTGTGAAGGGATCCTTTAATACGTGCCTATACGAATAAACGAGTGTCATATACCTACAGACTTTATCGTGTTAAAATACAGACAAAAACCAAAAGACCCCTTATACTAGGTCGACCATTACTAGCCACAGCCAGAGCAATCACTGAAGTCAGAGAAGGACGTATATGTCTAAACATAGGAAATCGATCAATGGTTTTCGACATGGAGAAAGTAATCAAGAAACCTTTGATCGACGGTCATGCCTACTATGCAGATCACCTCTCTGAAATAGCCAAAGAATCATTTATGGAGATGTGTTCTGATGACCCCTCATGCATAGCTCTTACCAAACCTGGAGGAGACTTCTTCGCATTGGATGACCGATAGGATGAATGCGCGAGATTAATTAACGCAAGAGAAGAAGTAATGAAACGATTTTTTGTTAACCGTCGATTGATACCCAGAGGCGACCATCAATCATCACCATTCCGCATCAGATTACTGGACTTCGGAAAAATCCCCAAAAATCGGGCAAAAACAACTTTCAGATGGACTTAAATACACTTTCCTCTATGATATTTCTTATCCGGTTATTGTCAACGCCAACTTGAGTGGTGGGGAACTTGCCCTATTTCTGAGTAAGCTGAGGAAATATCGCAGGGCTAATGGATTCTCTCTCGATGATATTCCATGAATTTCAAAGGACTTATGTATGCATAGGATACACCTGGATAATGAATCTAAATCATATATTGGATTCTCCACTTTGGTGCTGGAAGATTCCATTTTTCAATGAAGCTGGACATACACATCATCCAACTTTCCATTAAACCCTGCTGTGATCGTCTGTTGATCTTCAAAGATACTTTCCATAAATGATTCTATGTTGTCTTCTTGAGCTGCTGCAGTCAGAGTCTAATAGTAAGAAGCACCATAGTTCCTGCAGTTTCTCAATAAAGGTCTCTGGAACAGAAGGTCCTGATTATAACTAGAGCTCGAAGAGTGTCGATCGACACTGGAGGTTGACTGATGTTGTTCGACACTCATGGGGTGTTGATCGACACTGACGCATAAAGTGCACCCTCGCGTCTCAGATTAATTTTAGGTGCTACAAGTGAGGGATCCTTACTAAGCTGAATGTAGGACGTGATTTCCTTTCCCTTATATATACATACACGTTTATAGAAGACGTTCTTGTCAACGAACGTAGAAAAAACTTGTTTCTTTGCATATCACAGACTGATCCTACTGTTGCCATTAAAGCTCTTCCAAGGAGCAAAGAAGTACTCCACTCTATGTGGATGTCCATAATATGACAGTCTACGGGGAAGACAACATCTCCAGTCTCAACCTCCAGATTCCTTATTATCCCTCCTGAATCTACTCTGGAGCAATCTACAAAGGTGAAGGAATAAGATGGTCGTTCAATTTTGAACCCCAACAACTCAGTCATTTCTCTAGGCATGAGGCTAACTGAAGAACCATTGTCATATATCACTTGGATAGTAATGATCGTCAACTGTACATGAAACATAAACTTCTCTAGATAGTTTTTCTTTTCAATTCTGTTGATCTTCCTTATCGTCCCTCTAACAGTGTGGATCAACAGTATGATATCCTCATTGATTTCTTTACTCTCCCATAACAGCATCCCAAGCCTGTACTTATAGAAATCATAATGAAAAATTCATCTTCACCCTTTTGGCAAAATCATCAAGGTCTTTCTTATTAGCCTCTCTTATCAGATGTTAGGGAGTCTTGTCACTCCTTATGTTTCCAACTGGGACCTTTCCCTCAAGTTCCTGTTAATAGATGATAGGCTCAGGTCCGTCCCCTACTGGAAAGAATCGAGCGATGCTAGTGGGGTGTTGCACGACGTTAGCTTCTTGCAACGGGCACATTTACAAAAGGGTGTCAACTGAAACTCATGGTGTGTCGATTAACTCTGTCAGCTGGTGTCGAGTGGTCAGTAGATGGTTTCATCCAGTTTCTCATGCTTCACCACTTCCAAGAAATAATCTTCAAGATGGTATTGACTTGGTGCCTCTGACAAACTTCATATTTTCCCTACATTGCAGCCACTTGCCTCTTCACTGCTTCTGCAGTTTGTACAACCAAAGTGTCTAGCCTCTTTACATGAGTGTTCAAAGCTTCAAATTTTCAACTTAGCCCATTGTAGACAACATATATCTTCCCATCGAGGTCCACTGTCATCTTCAGCTGTCCTTCTAGGATTTGTATTACCATTGAATTTAATTTGCTTCTTAAATTGAAGGAGTAGGATTCTGGTACGAAAAAGAACCATAGATTTTGTAAAGTTGTTGTTGTTACTCTGAAAAGGCTTCTTGAACTGAGAGTTCTGGCTGTAGTTGGAGGTGTTCTGAGTGCCTATGAACCACTCCTCTAACCAATGCCATTGAAGTTTATGTTTCACTGCCAATTTCCAAATATCTTCCACTGAAACCCAGTCCCACTTACATAGTTCACATCCTTTTCTTCTTCTTTCTTGTCAGTAGGTGACAGGAGGGTTTTTATGTATTTCAATGAAAAATATATCAAACTAACCCTACGAACTACTCTTGCCAAGAGAAGTCAAATTGTAGTATTATGGATCGAATCCACAGGGAGCATGGGCAAACAATAAACTCAATACAATCGCGATTAAGAATGCAAATAGATTAATAAGCAGCAAATAAACTATAGCAGATAATTGATTGATTGGTAAGTAAACTATATTAATAAATATCTATATCTAGGGTTTTAGGCAAGTGTATTATAAAGGATAGAAGCTAAAGGTATTAATCAAAGAACTCAATATCTAATGTAAAAGACGACCAGCTTTCATTGCGAGTCTAATCTATTGACAAGGTCCAATGTCTCAGCTCTCACTTCTTGACACGTAATGACCATCAATAGATGGCAATGATCATACGTCGATCGCTGGTCTCTTGAGTCAAGATTTATGACATAATTTGAGAAGTTCACTAAATTAACTAAATAAAGTCTCGCTTGTTTCTAGTAACCTAGCTCAACAGGATTAATTATTGCAGTAGACCATGCTCTCGCTTGCGCCTAACCATCCTATGATCATGATTCTAGTTAGCTACTCTAGAACACAAGCAATAAACACAATTTTATTGATAGATCTAATAATCACCCTAGGAATTCTATTGTTTGGTTAATCCATCAATACCATCAATAAACCATAAACCTAACAAGAGATCTACTCATACATAATATTTGTCAAATAAATCATAAATGAATAGAATAGATATAATATAAAACCAAAGGAGTTCCAGGAGGAATCTGAAGGAGTTCCTCCCTTCTCTCCTAATCCTATAAAAATGAATAAAATAAATCTTTCTTCCTGCCTATACAATGGCATAGAAACACATAAATAAGGTTTAAAGTCGTGCATGAATAAAATAAAGCTTTCTTTCTGATATTTTGTGGTGGCTTCTAGGCTTTAGTTGGTCTTGAAAAAAGTCGGGCCTGTTTTATAGGATTACCGTCGACCGACACTAAGGCTGCACCGTCGATCGACACTCATTCATCTCTCGACAGCTTCCTCTCGCAGGGCAGAGAGACCACTCGCCAATAAAACGGGCATGACTTTAGCTGTAGGATCCTGATTGACCTCTAACCATGGCATTAAAAAGAAAACTAAAACCTATATCTTCTGTGAAATTATTAGATCAATCGCACCGTGGGAAGGTTTTCGTCCATAGCTAAACATCTGACGCATCTTTGAAGTTATGCATCTCTAAAATCTCCAGAATCACCAAAGTTCTCTAGAATGTACCTGATCCTGAAAATACCCTAAACAATACTCCAAACACATATATAGACTCTAAATAGGGCTGATATCATGGAACAATAGTGGTAAATATCAGGCCCTATCAACTCCCCCAGACTTAACCTTTTGCTTGTCCTCCAGCAAACAAGGCAGCATGTGAAAGAGGTTTGAAAAGCGAGGACTCACATAATGTCTAAGTATAACTGTCACCCTACTTTGTTGCAACCACACCCAATCAAGTCAATCATATAGAAAATATAGCAACCAAATCGATTCTACCAATAAATTAGCAAATACTAGTATGACTCTCCCCTCTTCTGATTTCATTTCTTTTATAAAATAAAAGTGCAGGCTTTACCCTAGGGGCATCGATCAATGGACACATGGACTCTTACCCCTGCAATTCTGGACAACCCGACAAAAAGTCTTCTCTGATCCCTTTTCCCTCTTTTCTCTCTTTTCTGAATCTTTTTAGATCTCAAATCAAATGATCAATGTTATTTAACACAAACATTATGCCAGCTTCTTTTCGGTTTTCTTCTTCTTTCTTTTCTTTTCTCTTTTGCTTTTTGGGAAAAGTTGTAGGTGAATAGTGGTGTCATCGGTAATGTACCTATCCCTCCCTTCCAACAATGTTTGGTCCTTCCTCCGAATTAGAATAGTGGGGTCATCGGTAATGTACATACCCCTCTTTATCTCGGAAAATCATCTCAATCTTTTAAGCTTTTAGGTCGATGCTGATGTAGAGAGAGAGAGAAGAGAGAGAGAGAGAGAGAGAGAGAGAGAGAGAGAGAGAGAGAGAGAGAGAGAGAGAGAGAGAGAGAGAGAGAGAGAGAGAGAGAAAGGTGCAATGACTTTTAGGTCGATGCTGAAGAGAACCAGAGGTGCAATGACTTGTACCTACAGACTTGCAGAAGGAATCCGATCAAGTGAATACCAAGCCCCAAAGAAAGAAAAGTCAGGATTAGTGTTGGAAATCAGCTTCGGTTACTTCAATCTTTCTAAGCAAGTGTGATTAGAGGCAAGATGATCCACTTTGGTATCTCTAGTAATCTCGGAAAACAACCTTCTAATAATGGTGCTAAACTCTGGTTAGTCAATAATAAATCTAAATCATAAGTATATTGCTTTAGAGAGAAAATCGATGCACACTCTGTGTGGGAACCGAAATTTGCATTGTCGATTTCCATTGAATCAGGAACGCAGGGTTAACCCTAGTTTCCCAGAGATCCCAGATATCTGCTAAACAACACGCCAATCAGTCAGAATATGAAGTAAAAATTTTTAAAAAAATAAGAATCAAAAAGAGAGCAAATAGATGTCTTATTCTGAATTTGCGTATGAGCGTTTACAACAGGATAGGAGCCTAGGCTATGAGAGCTGTCGGCGAGATCCCTAGTTCTAATAACCTAAGACTGCAAAACCCTAGTTGAGTCGCAGCTCGAATAACAAAAACGAAAAGTTGCCTAAATGCCGTAAGTGCTAAGCTATGTTTGCTCTGAGTGGAGATTTCCGTGTCTCCCCCTGGCATCATCACCCTTGAAGTCCTTATATACTCCTCTAGAGGCGGTTTACTCTTTCCCCTTATGCCTTTGGTCAAATTTATTGCTTCACGAAAATATTCCTTTTTTTCCTCAATCTTCAAGATTATCTTCGGAAACTTAACATTTATCTTCGATCTTGACATTTATCCCTTCAAACTTAACATTTATCCTTTCGTGCAAAAAAAAAAGAATAACCATCACAAAGTTTGGGCTTGATTTCAGATAAAATCGCGAGTGGGCCTTTAGCCGAGCTTTAGACTTCATCTGGCCGTTCTCAAACTTAGGCATTTCTATGATTTTATCGAAATAACATTATAAAGACAAAGTCGTCCGAGAGTTAGGACCTTTCGTATAGGACGTGTGACTTTAGGTGCTTAGTTAACCGTTATCGTCTCATACGATCGACCCGATCCTTTCTCGAGAAAACGAGTTCTTTCAGAAATGTTCCAACGTCAATCCCGATCGACACGGAATAAATATAAGTTCGATCAAGTATCGAAAGAGGGAGTTTAACGAGGACGAGGTGAAACTGGATTGATTTTATCCGACTTTCCGTGCCATCTAACTCGCCCGTTCGGCAAGTTGGCCTTGTCAAACTCGCCATACGGGCGAGTTGGTCAATCCATGCTGACAAAACACGCCCGTACGGCGAGTTAGTCGTTTCATGCCATCCAACTCGCCCGTATGGCGAGTTGGCCTTGTCAAACTCGTCATACGGGCGAGTTGGTCGATCCATGCTGACCAACTCGCCCGTATGGCGAGTTGTTTGATCCATGCTGACCACGTTTCCCGTATGGCGAGTTGGTCAAGACCCGTATGGCGAGTTGGATGATCCGTGCTTACCAAATCGCCATATGGGCGAGTTGGTCGATCTGTGGTGACCAACTCGCCCATATGGCGAGTTGGTATATCCGTGTTCCTTTCTTTCAAGTTTTGGCCCAAAGACTTTTGTTAAGTCGATTTTGAGACCGCATTCGTATAGAAACACGATTTTTAGATGCTGATTTCGAGAATACCTTTTTTGACCCCAACAATTTTTAAAAGAGTATCGATCTATGTCACGATGTTGATGTCGACCGATGGTCATGTTCCGTGGTTGATTGATGTTAATTCTTCAAAATCGATCGATGGTATAAATGTATATTTCTACTCTTTTTTTTTAGAATAAGTATAGAAAATTAAACTCAAAATAGAACACAATAGCAGTAAACCTCCCCCAAACTTAACCAACACTCTCACCAGTGTTATATAGTTTGAGATTGGTGAAGAAAATAAATTAGAAGGAAAAAATTTAACAAGGAAAAACGATATACCTGCTCGCTGATGGTGGCCGTCGATCGACACAATTAAGTGGCGATCAATCGATACTCGGGTTGCTCTGTTGATCGAAAGTGATCAAGTGTCGGTCGATGCTCTGTGCAGACTATATTCCTCGAATCTTTTTTTTGGAAACCTTTAATAATAAAATAAAATCCGAAATTAGACTAAAATAATAATAAAAAACTAATTGGAAACTTACTAAACAGTGGGTTGCCTCCCACTCAGCGCTTGTTTATAGTTTTTAGCTTGATGTTTTGGAGTTCTGATTCAGTTCTGATGAGATTGGGGACTTGCTCCAAAACAATTCCCAATGTCCAATGTCTTTAGCTTCATCACCCTTTCTGTGAAAGACTCCAAAGACTCTTCACCTTTATCTATCATCTCAGTAATAAGGAGTGCTCGAAGCTTTGCAAATGGCTGCGAGAAGCATCTGCTGCGCACTCTATCCTTCCTGACACCATCTGAGAAGTGGGGAATCAATGATAGTCGAGGACCTTTCTTGATCATTTTTCTCTTCTTCCAATTCCTCCTCTTCTTTCCCCCAGACTTGTCTGATCTCATGGTTCCTCAATCAAAAATATTTTGAAACACTTCAAACTCATTCTGCTCTAGTGTTGATGTCGATGATGCTCCCATGGTGGTGTCGATCGATTCACTAATGATGGTGTCGATCGATGCTGCGACAGATGGTCCTTGGTCAACGTCACCTTCATACATTGATATTTTTTGCGAAACAATTGTATGATGAGGATCATAAAATACATCAACGTATAAATCCAGATGTACACTTCGATCTGGTGGAATAGGAAATTCAACCTCAAAAACAGCACTGGGAACCACAAATTTCACAGGGTCATGTACCATCTTCGCTCTTTTGTGAAAACCAGCAGCTTCTTTTGTGCAGATAGCTGGTCGTAGATGTTCTGGGAAAGAAAGGTGTGAGATCTCGGACTTGTGTATTCTCTCCTCAACTGGTTCTCAGCTCAACTATGTAACTTGTTTCGTCCAATAATAAGTGTCCATCGATATCAGCTGTGTAGTGTCAATTGATGCAACCGGGTGGGTGCAGATCGATGCTAGTTTTTGGTGAAGTTTCCAGATCTATTCTCGAAGTGTGCTGATCTTCATCAATCTTATGCTCCTTGTTCTGATGCATATCTTCAAACCATTCTTCTAGCTCCATAGTGGCTTTCCACTCAAATCCAAATCCCCAAGTTGTTTTCTATCCTTTGGCTTCAAGAGATCTCCCATGGTAATTTTTCTATCTACATCTGGAGCATGATAACAACTTGATACATCGGTGTTCTCTAGTGTCGAGTCTGGAATGTCCCGGAGATAACTCCATCTTTCATGGATATTGAGTTGTGTCGATCAACAACCGGGGTTAGTGTCGATCGATGATGAGGTCTTGGGGTCGATCGGAGTTAAGACTTAGTGTCGATCGATGCCGAAGTCGGATCACTAACATCAGCTTCTTCTGCTCATCTCAGCTCAGCGCAGATCCATGATGCTTAACACCCATTACTATAACGTACTCGAGAAGCTGTCCTGGAACCTCATCTTCTTTCTTTTTTTGAAAAATTTCAAGGATCTTGTCCCGCTTATCGTTGATCTCTTTTTCTCGAGCTGATGCAGCTTCATCGAGAAATTCATAACGGAATGCTCTTTCAATATCACCCCAGCGGGTCAGAAATCTTGGTTCCAGTCGACTAAACTAGCTAAATGCATTCCCAGAGATAGAATAGGGGAAGATCTTGCAGAGCATGTGGTATTCAGACACTTCATTCTGCTCGCTCCTTGAGACTTGATCCACAAGTTATTCGATGTGTTCCTTCGGATCTTCATGACGCAAACGCTGAAAAGAGTTATGAGCGGCCCAATCATACCATTTACTGCTCATCTGGAATCATTTATCTCAGCAACAGCAATGACATCATGGATCACAGCACCCTGTGCATTAATCAATTGTCATGTACTGCTGTGAAGGCGACCTTCTTCGTCTAGTAAGATCCCATTCTCATCAGCTTCAAGTATGAGCAGTTCAAGATTCTCTGTCTTCCTACAAGTAGTATTGATCGAAGGCGAAGCGTTGGTGTCGATCAATGTCATGATGTTAGTATCACTCGACGGTGAAGTATTGGTGTCGATCGATGGTCGCTTCTCTTTGCTAGCGATCATTGCTTGGAGGGCGTTGACTGCACTCGTAGACTTATGGATAGTGAGTGAATCAAAAGGTTCCTTTTTTGAAGAACCCAAAAATCCTCTCCTCATTGCTTCCTGGTACTAATATGTATGTACCTGAAACACAATATTTTTTTTTGTATGTAAGTAAACTAACATAGAAAAATACCTAGACTAAATAAAACATACTGAGTCTAATGGAGAATCCTCGCTCCTCGGCAACAGCGCTAAATTTGACATGAGGGGTTTTATGTATTTCAATGGAAGCTCTATCAAATTAACCTTACGAACTACTCTTGCCAAGAGAGGTCAAATTGTACTATTTAAGGATAGAATCCACAGAGAGCATGGGCACATAAACTAAATATAGTCGCGATTAAGCTAGGCAAATAGATTAATAAGCAGTAAATAAACTATAGCAGATAATTGATTGATTGGTAAGTAAACAATAATAATAAATAGCTAGATCTAGGGTTTCAAGTAAGTGGATTATATAGAATAGAAGCTAAGGGTATTAATCATAAAACTCGGTTTCTAATGTAAAAGACGCCCAGCTCTCGATGCAAGTCTAATCTATTGACTATGTCCGATGTCTCAGCTCTCGCTTGTTGACATGTAATGACCATCTATCGATGGCAATGATCCTGCGTCGATCGATGGTCTCTTTAGTCAAGCTTTATGACCTAATTATATAATTTCACTAAATTAACTAAATCAGCTCTTGTTTGTTTCTACAAACCTAGCTCAACAGGATGAATTCTGGTAGTAGACCATGCTCTCGCTTGCGCCTAGCTATCTTATGATCATGGTTCTAGTTAGTTACTCTAGAACACAAGCAATAAACACAATTCTTTTGATAGATCTAATAATCACCCTAGAAATTCTTTTGTTTGGCTAATCCATCAATACCATTAATAAACCATAAACCTAACAAGAGATTTACTCATACATGATCTTTGTCACAGAAATCATAGATGAATATAATAGATATAATATAAAACCAAAGGAGTTCCACGAGGACTCTGAAGGATTTCCTCCTTTCTCTCCTAACCCTAGAACAATGAATAAAAGAAAGCTTTCTTCCTGCCTAAACAATGGCATAAAAACACATAAATAGAGTTTTAAGTCATGCATGGGCATTCTGGTAATTTGTGGTGGCTTTTGGGATTTAGTCGGTCTTGAAACAAGTTGGGCCTGTCTTCTGGGATCACCGTAGAGTGACACGAAGGCTGCACCGTCGATCGACACTCATTCATCTCTCGACAGTTTCCTCTCACGAGGTAGACAGCCCACTCTCCAGTAAAACATGCATAACCTTGGCTGTAGGATCTTGATTGACCTCAAACCGGTGGAATTGGAAATCTAATTCAAAGCTTTGTATTCTATAAAACTATCAGCAAAATCGCACCGTGGTAAGATCTCCAACCATAGCTAAACATCTGACGCATCTGCGCAGTTCTATATCTCTAAAAGCCCTAAAAGCACCAAAGTTCTCCAGAACGTACCTGAACCTGAAAATACTCTAAAACAGACTCCAAACACATATAATAGACTCTAAATAGGGGTGATATCATGGCACAATAGTGGTAAATATCAGGCCCTATCAGTAGGCTCAGCAGCCTCTATGGCTTCTGCGAAGTAAACCTATTTCTTTAAGAGATTGTGAACTTTATCCAGATTCGTTTTTACCTCAGCCATCTGAATTTTACCCAAGCCATCATAAGACTTATTCCTCTCATAATCAGTGTTGTTGGTACTTCTGCTGGACGCCAAGTTCTCAATTAGCCTCACTGCTTCTTCTGGGTTTGTGGTGTTGAAGTTTCCTTCACTAGCATTATCAAGAGACATCTTGTAGACCAAACCTAAACCTCTGAAGAAAGTACCAAGTAGATGAACCTCATTGAATCCATGATATGGACAATCTCTCTGGTATGATCTGAATCTGATCCAGAAACACTTGAATGATTCAGCAAGCCCTTGAGCAAATATACAGATTTTGTTCCTCAATTCTTAAGATTTAGCATCATCAACGAAATTTCACAGGAAATAATTTTTGATTGTTGTCCAGGAAGTAAGAGATCATGTTGGTAGTTTCTTGAGCCAATAGGAAGCCTCTCCATCAAGAGAATATTTGAATAGCAGAGCAGATCCTCATTGACTTCATTAGCCTTGATGGCTGAAACCAAATCCTCAAATATTTAAATATGGTCCGTAGGGTGCTCATGTGGAAGACCATGATAGGGATACTGTCCAACAAGTTTGAAGTATGCCGGCTTCAACTCAAAATCATGTCTCTGGAAAGAATCAATAGCAGATATTTTGGCGTATCACTGATTCGGCCTATTGTACTCAGCCAATGTTCTTGGTCTAACAGCCAAGGCTTCTTCAGCGGCTGCATCTTCTTCATCATCTTCGACATCAACATCTGGATCAGGGATTATGGCCCCTGAGCTTCTAACTTCTTACATGCTGCATTAAACAGATAACCCTCCAAGTCATGCATGTTTCTTTCCGCATAAAGAATCAGAAAGATCGGATCAACCATATTTGCCTCGGTGTGAAGAGTGTTGCTTGACACTAAGATGGTGTCGTTCGACGCTTGCAAGTTAAGAATGTCGCTTGACGATGCTAGGTTGTCGATCAACACTGTTCGTTTCTTCATACGGATATCATGTTCTGATTGAGCTAGATCCGGGAAATCAAAGAGCTCGCTCTCCTCGTTGCTTCTGCTACTGCTAGACATTCACCTGAGAGAGACCATGAAAGTTTATAAGTAACAAGAAAAAATAAAACATAGACTAAACCTTTCACCTAGTCTAATGGTGAATCAAACATTCCCTAGCAACGGCACCAAATTTGGTATGCTCAAATTAACCTTAAGCTATAAGAGGTTCGATGTAGAATTTAAGGATTAAATCCACAAGAACTCTAAGATTGCACAATAGAATTTTTCTCGAATAGCAATAAAAATCAAGTCGGTTAGAAGTTATCAAGATGAAGAGTGCTAGACTCAGGGATTCTCGCATGTGTTTCAGAACTATAAACTAGAGAGAATATGAGGGGTTAAATTAAGAATCTTACTTGTACTCAAACTCATAGAAATAATCAATCAACTCTCGTTGTAAAGACTTTCTAATGTCTAAATGCTAGAATTCCAGCTCTCGTTGGAATTCAATTACTTCAGATAAGCAATAAACTTAGGTTTGATCGGTTCACTAACCCTCTAAGCCAACTCTCATTACGAATAACCATTTAGCTCATCTAAATTGAGATTAGACAAATTGACTAGACTCGTGTTTCAGAATTATTACAAGATCTAGATTCAATGAGGTAAATCCAGAAACTACCTTGAAAACAACCAAGATGAAGAACTGAAGGAATAGCCCTAGCAATCCTATCGAGTCTAATAGTTCATTCAGCAAACTTTGAGGATCCCTAAATCTAACAATGAGCTTATTCAGACTTAATCAAAGATACACAAATCAATATTGATGTGGGTTTTATTATGCACTCTTAAATTAACCCAATGAGCTACTTTGTACTCTCTCAAATAAGAGGTTCAGTGTAGTACTTAAGGATCGAATCCACATAGACTCTACGATTGCACAATAGATTTATTGTTTCGAAATAAATCTAGTTAAAGGTATTAATCGATGAATTGTCATTTCAGAATTAGTTTAGTTTGTAAAGATTATTGCGAAGGATTAGACTTACGGGAACTCTCAGGTAGATTAGGCAATGTGGACTAATAGAATGTTAAGGGTTTTAGTGAAGCCATGTTTGAACTCAAACTATAAGTTTCAGGTAAGCGACTCTCGTGATTCTAAATGGAGTGTCGATCGACAGCCACTACGTGGTGTTGATCGACGCTACTTCTAAACAAATACAAATTTTATGTTTGATATGTTCTCTAAACTCCTAATTCAACTATCGTTTGTTACTAGTGTTTTAGAATGTTTAAGACACGTTTCAGGGTATAACCAAGCTCTTGCTTACGCTACAACATCCTATAATCTTAAGTTGAGGTGATCAGACACAACTTTAGCATTAATATCTACTTAAACAAAGAACTAATTAGAATAACCCTTACCATTTATTAACATCAGCAAGCCATTAACTACCCAAAAAGAACCTGAAATCTAACAATTGACTACTCAGACATGATTGTGATAAACATGATAAATAGCTGAATGAATTGCATATTAATAACAATAAGAAAAAAGGGAGTTCAAAATCTTAGTCTGTGAATAGAATAGATCTTTATCTCAAAAGGTAGCCATCAAAGTTGCAAGTATCAAAAAGGGTATTAAAACAAGTGTCTCCAAAAGTCTCTCCTCTTTCCAAAACAGCTAAGAAACCTAATAAATAGTCTAAAATGCAGCCAGAGACTTGTCTTGCAAATAATGGAACTTCTAGGTGAAATTGTAATTTCTTCAAATCTTCTATGAACTCGCGGAAGTGATGACCGTCGATCGACACTCATGGTGAGCCATCGATCGATTGTTGCTGCGTATGCTGGTTCTGGCTTCTAATTTTAGGCTGAATATTCTTCAATGCTCCAGAATGATCTAAAAGCTCCAATTGCTTCCATGAGTACATGAACCTGTAAAGACTCTAAAATAATACAAATTGCATAAAAAAGACTCTAAAACTGCATATATATATATATATCATGGGTGAAATCAGATAAAAACAATGATATATCAACTCCCCCAGACTTATCTTTTGCTTTCCCTTAAGCACAACATAGAATGAATCAGTGAAAGGTTTGAAAACACAAAGACTTACCAGCTCCTTAGAACACTATCTCACTAAGTTTCTGTTGCAACCACATCTAGAGCATTTCCATGTACTTTGCTTAGCTAATAAATATTCCATACCTAACCTACCAGAAGCTATCTGACATAACCTCTACTATCCTCATTTAAATACATAATATATGGTGCATGCTTTATCATGGGGGTATCGATCAGAGGACACGTGGATTCTTACGCAAGCAAGTGTCTGAACCACATGTAACCTTCCTAATCCTTTTCCTCTCTCTTCTTTCTTCTATGAATCTTTTTAAATCTCAAACTCGATGGACAATGATCCTGATACAGTCCATCTTGCCATCTTATTTTTGATCTTTTTTTAATACATGACAAAGTTGTAGGCAAATAGTGGGGTCATCAGTAATGTAACTATCCCTCGCTTCGAACATTGTGTGATCATTCCTTTATGAATTAGAATAAGGGGGTCATAGGTAATTTACCTACCCATCTGCATCTTCCAGGAAATCATTTTAATATTTCCTTTATATATATATTTTAGACGCCGAAGAAAGGTGAGAGGAAGATCAGAAAGTGAAATACTTTTACCTTTCAGAATTGCAAGAGGATTCCGATCATATGTATACCAAGCCACAGAACAAGCAAATATAGTTACTTACGTTAGAGGTTAGCTTTGGTTCCTTCAGAACTTCTTAGCAAGTGTGGGTGTTACATGATAATCAATCACTTAGCTTTTCCATTCAATCTCAGAATGATTCAAGAAAATAGTGAAATAAACTTTTCTAAAAAAAGTTATAATCTATACCTAACTTCTAATTTTAACTCAATAAATAGTATAAAATCATTAGTAAGACATAAAACATCAAAAATAAAATATGGTGTCAGTAACTACCTCCCCCAGACTTGAATAACACTGTCCCCAGTGTTAAAATGGTCTCAGATTGGCGGGTTTAAAGAAATTGGAATGGAAATAAGTTAGTTGTTGGGATTTAGCAACTCGTACCTCTCTGTCATTGTCGCCATCCATCGACGATGCCCAAGTACTATCGATCGATGTTCAACGGACAACATGAACCCATCGACAAGTAACTGAAAAAAGTGTGTATGTCTGATCATCTCTCTTTGTGTTTGCACTGTTAGACACTCAAAAAATTCATGTTACATCACCAAACGGGATATAAATAATAAACATAAGTTCTAAATCCAAAAAAGAAAATGAAAATAAAATAAAAAAAAATAAGTTCATGCATAAGTCTGAAATGAAATAAAAAGGAGGAGAGCAAAATGTAAGGCTACTCCTCGTCGGTGGTGTCTGAGTCTGGCTGGCGCTGGGGTGTTGGAGCTGCTGGCGGTGACCTAGCTATGGTGCGCAGACTGCTGAAACACTGGCACCTCGACATTGCATATATCCTACCCCATATAGGGTGAAGTGCACCCACCACGAATCTCAGGAAGTCTCTGTGATCGTGGATGGGGATCTCTGGAACCTGTGGGAATACTGGAAGAGGGGGTGGTGCTGCTGTTTGCTCACCTGCTGCCGATGCATGCCTGCTCTGAGTCCTCCTCTGCGGCGTATATGGACAGGTGCATTGCGCAAGAGGCGCTCATCCGGTCTGAACTCAAGGTGTGTTGGGTCGTCGGCGAAGTCTGTTACACCGCGCTCTGGAAGCTCTATCATGTGACGCTCCGTTTCCTCCACAAAGCACTAGTTACGTACCCTCGTCAAGTGAGCCCCTTCCATGTACTCTATCTCTGTCTCCATGGAGGCTCCCTGGAGGCTGATCCCAAGATGTATAAATATGGGTGTTTGTTGGGGTCAAAATCGATTACGACGGAATCAACATTTAACTCCACATACGGCCTAATGAGGCCTAGAACGCGGCAAAAGACCCACTTGCGATTTAATACGAAATTGAGCCCAACAATGTTATGAAGTGGTATCTTTACTTGCATAAGAAGATATATCTCGCGAATTGGAAGATAAATGTCAAGTTTCCAAGATAATGATGAAGATCGAGATAAAAAGGAATATTTCTGCGAAGTGATAAACTCGACCTAGGGGAAAAAAGGAAAGAGGAACCGACCCAGAAGACATATATAAGAGGAGCTAGACCTAAACGCGAAGGGGATCTGAACATTTAGACCAAGAGAAGCTCTGTTATAAGAACTTAGAACTTAGATGGCTAGAAGGAAAGATTTATACTCAGACGCTTCTTCATCTTTGTTTGAAGATTCTAGTTTCCTTAGACTCTACAACTCATTGTACTTAGAAACCCTAAGCTTTATTCTTGTCAAGCTCGGTTTCTATGACTGGCACTCGATTACCAGACAAACTTTCTGCGGAAGTTCAAACTCTTGGTCCACTCTTTTAATTGAACTACGTCCGAATTGATCCTTGAAAGGGGTACGTAGGCAGCCTTTCTTAAGGCCAAGTCCCAAATCTTTCAAACCTTTTTTGTCTTTTTTGTCTATTGCTAAGCGAGTTGCAGCCACATAGGTTTTTCTCGACATAGGTGGTAAAGCTAGCAAACTTAGTCTCGTTTTCCTGCTTGTGATATACAAATTCGTTTGTGATCCGGTTTCCAAACAAGCATCATGTACGCTTTTGTCTCTGGAGCACTCGTACGCAAATTTGAAATAAAGATCTTTGGTTTTCTAAATTCGTTTTGTTATCTTTTCATGTTTTCCAAGTTTACTCAATTACTTTTCGTTGTCTCTCACAGAGAATCCGGGACCCCAGGGAAAGTTAGTGTTTATTTAGTTTCCTCAATTTACGGAAATCGACGGTGTGAATTTTGGTTCCCAAAGTTTGGCGCTAGAAGGAGGGGGGGGGTCAAATTACTCAAACTCATGGCCAGAGACGCTTGTTCGAAACAATGTCCGGAAATACGAATGACAATACAGCAGCTCGCAACAACGCTGGGAAAACAACTCCAGTAGTGACTGCTCCCATCGCCAACGCTATGAAAGTGCCGCAATGCTTGAGAAAATCGAAAACATAGTCGCGGCTTTTAGCCAAAGGCAGAGCACCGAAATAAGCTCGCGATATCTCTCACTAAGCAGAAAGGGCAACAATAAAATCTATCAAACCCCGTAAAGTTCGTCTCATTACCGAGTTGGAAAATCTCAGCGCATAAGGGTTCGACCAAAAGACCTTTTTCAAAAACTTTTCGGAAAAATAAAACATGATCTCCCTGAAATTGCTGAGAGACCCTAGATTACTCACGGAGAAAGGAAGCACTGCAAATCGGGCGCACAACCCCCACTGTTGTACTTCTTCCGAACAATTTTAGAAGAAACGAAATTGATCTATATTGAATCACATGAAACCTTAAATGGCTGACGGAAACTAAACTAAGAAAAACGAGAGATCGTATCCCTCACTGCTAAAACGTTTTCTGAAACATAAGATTTCATAAAAATTCAAGATTCGATTCAACGCGACATATTCAGTGAATTCTTGATGATTGTCACTTAAACTTACTTTGGAAAATTTACTCAAAATCTCCTCGGATCAATCCTGCGGAAACGAGAAAATCTCTGATAAATTACTCCAGATAATTAATCTCATCACAGCCAAAGATTGAGAGGCTAAAACGTTAGTTTTCCGAAAAAACGGCACTCGTACAGCCAAACTCGAAAACACGCTTACATAACGAATTTCGTAAAATTAAAGCTCATCACATTTTGCGGAATAACTTTCGTAAAATTAAAGCTCAACAACATTTTTCAAAATAGCTTTCGTAAAATCAAACTTGACAATATTTTATGGAACATCGTTCGCAAAGTGAAAGAGTTAGCATTTTATCATACAACTTTCGTAGAAAATATTTTAAAACATTTACGAAACGAACGAACCAGCATACCATCAAAACACGAGTCAGACCAGTCCAACTCGCCGAATGGGTGAGTTGGAACAAACGAGCCGTCCAACTCGCCCGTTCGTCAAGTTGGACCAAACGAGCTTTCCAATTCGCAGAATGGGAAAGTTGGACCAAACGAGCCGTCCAACTTGCCCATTCAGCGAGTTGGACCAAACGAGCAGTCCAACTCGCCTATTCGGTGAGTTGGACCAAACAAGCCGCCGAACTCTCCGAACGGGCAAAGTGTACCAAACAAGGTGTCCAACTAACCCGTTCGGTGATTTGGACTAGTCCTACTTGCTGAACAGGCAAGTTGGACCGAACAAGCAATTGAACTTGCTGATTGGTTGAGTTGGACAAAACGAGCTGTCTAACTCGCCGAACTGGCGAGTTGGACCGAACGAGAAGTCCAATTCGCCCATTTGGCGAGTAAGAATAATCCAATTCGGTCATTGGGTGAGTTGGACCAAACAAGTCGTTCGACTCGCGCGTTTGGCGATTTGGACCAATCCTACTTGCCGAACGGGCGAGTTGGACCAAACGAGCCGTTGAACTCGACCATTGGGCGAGTTGGACAAGTCTAACTCGCTAAACAGGCAAGTTGGACCAAACGAGCCATCCTTTGGATCACTTTTGCGTTCTCCTTTGAATCCCCATCGAAACGCTTTTTGTCTCGTCTCAATCGGATTTTCCGTTGAGATTTTATGATCAAAACAAGTTGGACGAACATCGTCCAACTCGCCCCGATGGACTTTCAATTGAGATTTTACGACAAAAGCAAGTAAGACTCGCCTAAACTCCTTGGCTTTCTCCTACTCGACCTCTTGGGCGTCCTACTCGCCCACTTTGGAATCCTACTCGCCCTTACCTCCATCTTTGCATTCACCTTTGAAACACGATTGAAACATCTCTTGTTTCGTCTTGATTGGAGTTACCGTTGGAACTTTACGATAAAACTGCAAAGACTTGTTTTCTTGTAGGAATTCAGATTGATCTGATAAAATGGCAACAGTTAACTTAACACCCTAGTCGCCTCAACTATACGAGTAATTCAAACCTTCCTATCAAAATTGACGTTGTATCAAAGGTATTCTTTCGAAGAAATCGTAAAAACATTTAAGTCGAAAAACGACGCGAAAAGGTCCGAAACACGAGCAAAATCACACTTACAGTTTTAGACAAAATCGATCCCAATGATATTTTTATTTGCAGGAGAAGATAAAAGTCAAGTTCGGAAAATAAATGTCAAGTTTCAAAGGATAAAAACCAATATCGAAAAATATGGATCGACGAACCAAAACCGCAAGACAGGTTCGAGCCTAAATGCGGCTAGGAAGAACTAATATTTTTAGCATTCTTAAGGGGCATACAAACACGAGACGAGGAAGGGGGAGATGAGCAAGCAAAACGGAGAAACGGTTAACCCAAACATTTGAGAAAACTACCGGCTTGGAAGTTTTTGAAATCAGACTTGGAATTTTTGTAAGAATATATTAAGAAATAAAAACGCTTTAGAGATCACCACAAGACTTTAAGGAACTTAGTATTTAGGAGAATAGTCTAGCAAGATAAGTCTTAGGCATTTTCCTTTCTTGTTATATTGTTCTGTGACTGTTCAGGCATATCTTGCAAACCGATCTAAATTCTAAGAAAACCGAGAAACGATCGCCACACATGCTCAACTCGCTTCTTAAAGAAAGAAAGAACTAGAAACGCAAATGTCGTCTTAAAACCGACTCGTTCCTAGCAATTTTCTTAAAACCGACATATTTCTAGTCGTCAACCCAAAACTCACCAAGTCACAATCCTAGCGCCATCTTTAAACCGACCTGGATTGTCGATCATCCCAATCTTTGAAAGAAAAAACGTACAAAACCCTTCAAATTATTTTCTCTGCATAAAGATAACGATTTTGACAAAGCATGCTCTCACAATCGCAGACAGAAAATAATTTGGGCAATGTGATGCCTCATAATGCGAACATTCATTTTATACAGAAGACACTACGAGAAAACAAGATCGGTGTCATTAAAAATGACTTCGGAATGCGGAAAAGAGAATGAGGAAAACACATTCCTCGTTCGCAAATATCATGAGTAATCTCTCAATTTACTTCTATGCCATTCACTTCTCTTAAAACTTACCCGAAACATCCTTCGTATAGCCACACTAAGTTACACGAAGAAACTTTCAGAAACGAATGTACCAAGTTATATGGAGAAGTGTTTTCGAAAATTTGCGTATGGCTAAAAACAAAGTCATATGACTCGTATCTTGACATGAGAGTTTTTATGTATTTCAATTCAAACTCTATCAAATTAACCCTACGAACTACTCTTGCCAAGAGAGGTCAAATTGTAGTATTTAGGGATCAAATCCACAGAAAGCGTGGGCACACAATAAAATCAATACAGTCGTGATTAAGCTAGGCAAATAGATTAATAAGGAGTAAATAAACTAACTAGATGTAAATGTAAATATGCTAGATCTAGGGTTTCAGGCAAGTGGATTATAGAGGATAGAAGCTAAGGGTATTAATCATAGAACTCGATATCTAATGTAAAAGACGACCAGCTCTCGCTGCGAGTCTAATCTATTGACTAAGTCCAATGTCTCAGCTCTTGCTTGTTGACACTAAATGAACGTCGATCGATGGCAATGATCAGCTTCATGGTCTCCTAAGTCAATCGTTATGACCAAATTTGATAATTTCACTAAATTAATTAATTCAACTCTCTTTTGTTTCTGGCAACCTAGCTCAACAGGATTAATTCTGGTAGTAGACCATGCTCTCGCTTGCGCCTAACTATCCTATGATCAGAGTTCTAGTTAGCTACTCTAGAACACAAGCAATAAACACAATTCTATTGATAGATCTAATAATAACCCTAGCAATTATATTGTTTGGCTAATCCATCAATACCATTAATAAACCCTAGGTTAACAAGAGATCTACTCAGACATAATCTTTGTCATAAAAATCTTAGATGAATATAATAGATATAGAATAGAAATCCAAGAAAGAACCAAAGAGGAGTTCGAGGATGACTCTGAAGGAGTTCCTCCCTTCTCTCTTAACCCTAGAACAAAAGATAGAATAAAGCTTGGTGCCTAAACAATGGCATAGAAACATATAAAAAGGGTTTTAGGTCGTCCATGGGTATTTTGGTAATTTGTGATGGCCTTTGGGCTTAAGTCGGCCATAAAACAAGTCGGGCATGTCTTTTAGGATCGCCGTCGATAGACACAAATGCTGTGCCGTCGATCGACACTCATTCATCTTCTTGACAGCTTCCTCTCGCGAGGCAGACATGCCACTCTTCAGTAAATTGGGCATAACTTTATATCCAACCGTACGATAAACCTAAAACAGGTGGAATTGGTAAGATAACTCAAAGCTCTATCTTCTGTCCAAATATCAGCTCAATCTCACCGTGGGAAGGTCTCTATACATAGCTGAACATCTGACGCATATGCGCAGTTATGCATCTTTAAAAGCTCCAAAATCACCAAAGTTCTCCAAAACGTATCTGAACCTTAAAATACTCTAAAAGATACTCCAAACACATATAATAGACTCTAATTAGGGCTTATATCATGGCAAAATTGTGGTAAATATCAGGCCCAATCAACTCTCCCAGACTTAACTTTTTGTTTGTCCTTAAGCAAACAAAGCTTCTGAAAGAGGTTTTAAAAAGCGGAGACTCACATTATGTCTAAGTGTAACTGTCATCCTATTTTGTTGCAACCACATCCTATCAAGTCAATGACAGAGAAATTTAATAGCAACCAAATCCATTCTACCAACAACTTAGCAAATACTAGTCTAACTCGCCCCTCTACTGATTTCATTTCTTTGGATGAAATAAAAGTGCAAGCTTTACCTTGGGAGTATCGATCAAAGGATCTATGGACTCTTATCTCTGCAAGTATCTGAACACACATGTAGTCTTCTCTGATTCCTTTCCTCTCTCTCTTCTCACTCCTTCTTAGTCAATGTCTCCCTTCTTTTGAGGGTATCATTTTATTTTTTTAATTGACTTAGATATTTGGATATGCTTCCATGAATCAAGACCTAATGGTTTTTGCCACCATATCTTGTTCACTTCTTTTTGACCTTTATCTCTTTATAGAATCATAAGAATCAAGCTTTAATGGTTGTAACCACCAAATCATGTTCGATCTTTTTTATATGAAGGGGAGAGAGAGGGGAATCAGAAGCACACAGACTATTACCTTCCAAACTTGCAGAAGGAATCCGATCCAGTGTATATGATGTGGGGTTTTATTTCACTTTCAAATTAACCCTATATTCCCACTTTACTCTCTCAAATAAGAGGTTCAGTGTAGTACTTAGGAATCGAATCCACAGAGACTCTAAGATTGAACAATAGATTTATTATCTTCGAATTAAGGCTAGATGAATAATAAAAATAACAATAAAAACGATCTTTAAGATTGATTTGGTTCGTGAAGATGAATTTGGGGTACTAGATTTACGGGAAATTCTCAGGTAGGTTTTATTAATGCAGATTAATAAATTGCTAGGGTTTTATTAAGTATTGTTCTAAATTTAAACCTTAGAGTTTAAGAGATCACTCTCTCGCATCTCGTCAGAGCGTCGATCTATTCTCATTCTAAGCAATACTAATTTTGTGGTTTAATAGATTCTCTAACTCCTAATTCAACTCTAGTTTGTTACTAGTTATTTAGATTGTTTAAGATAGATTCCAGGTTATAACCATGCTTTCGCTTGCGCTATATAACCGTAATTTCTAAGATTGAAGTGATCAAATTCAACTTAGCATTAAGTTAAACTTAAACAAAAAAACAAGAAGATTACCCATATAATTCTATGAAATCACTAATACATTACTGCCATTGAGTAACCCTAAATCTAATAGAGAACTACTTAGACATAGAAATAAAAAACATCACTAAATTATGAATAAATTGCATAGAATGAAATGAGTAAAAAGATAAGGAGTTCAATATCTTCTCTGAATGATGATAAGATATTTCTCTCCAATAGATGTAGCAATGAGTTCCAACTCTAAAACTCTTGTGTAACTTGTGGCTGCTTAGTTTCAGAATAATAAGCTTAGGTCTTAACAATGATACAAAACCCTAATAAATAGTCTAAATTTCGGCCAGGGACTTGTCTTGCAATTAATGAGACTTATGGGTAAAACTTGTAATTTCTCAATCGTTCTGCCGACTTCGTCGTCGATCGACGCACATTGTGTGGCATAGATCGATGGTCCATTCATAATTCTGGATCTGATTCTGGGTCTTTGTTGAGCAGTCCTAATTTCTCCAAAATAGTCCGACATCTCCAATTGCTTCCAATAAGTACCTAGACTTGTAAATGCTCTAAAAAAATGCCAAATTCATATAAAAGACTCTAAATATACTATATATATCATAGGTAAAACAGGTAAAATCCATAGTATATAAACTCCCCCAGACTTAACCTTTTGCTTGTTCTCAAGCAAACAAATCCTGTGTGAGAAGTTATGAAAAACGAAGACTCACATACTGTCTAAGTATAACTATCACCTTACTTTATTGCAACCACATCCTATCAAGCCAATCACAGAGAAACTTTATATACCATATCCTAGTATAGCAACCAAATCCATTCTACCAACAACTTAGCGAATACTAGTTTTACTCGCCTCTTTACTGATTTCATTTCTTTGCATAAAATAAATGTTCAGGCTTTACATTGGGAGTATCGATCAGGGGACACATGGACTCTTACCTCTGCAAGTATCTGAACACACAGGTAGCCTTCTCTGATTCCTTTCCTCTCTCTCTTCTCACTTCTTCTCAGTCAATGTTTCCCTTGTTTTGAGGGTATCATTTTTTTTTAATTGACTGAGATATTTGGATAGGCTTCCATAAATCAAGCCCTAATGGTTTTGCCACCAGATCCTTTTCACTTCTTTTTCATTTTTTATCTCTTTCTAGGATCATATGAATCAAGCTTTAATGGTTGTAGCCACCAAATCCTGTTGACTCCTTTTTTAATCTGAGCGGAGAGAGAAGGGAATCAGAAGCACACAGACTTTTACCATCCTAACTTGCAGAAAGAATCCGATCCAATGTATATCAAATCCCAAAACGAGCAAATAATGTTAGGATTAGTGTTGGAAATCAGCTTTGGTTCCTCCAAGCTTGCTAAACAAGTGTGATATAGTGGAAGGATGATTCACTTTGGTATCTCGAGTAATCTCTACTAATAACTTTCTAAAAATGGTGCTTATAGCATAGTTTGTCAATATTAAATTTCTGATCATAGTCTTCTTTTTGAATCAATAAAACTTTTTAAAAAACTTATATAGCATTAGCAAACCTCCCCCAGACTTAAATTACATTGTCCCCAGTGTAATCCGCCTCGGATTGGTTATGGGAAAATAAATCATAAGTAAACAATGGTAAAGATAGTCGAATATACCAACACTGTATCGATCTATAGCATTCGGGGAGCGTCGACCGATGGTAAACCATTATCGACGATTGATGTTGAACGTGTGGCTTCGATCGATGGTAATTCAAGCTATCGAGATACTTTCATATATTGAATAGATATTGAATTAAGTAATAATATAAATATATATAAAAACTAATTACGCTATGTTAGATCACCATCTATCGGTAGCAACAAGTAGGCGTCGATCGATGGTAGGCAGTCAGACTGAATCATGTGTGTCTACTCTTCATTCTGTTCATCTCTTTCTAGGTTAGCTCTGTTAAACACTCAAACACATGGTGAAAATAAGATCATACAGTGATAGATAAGTACGTAGTCGAAAGTAGAAATGAAACAAAAACAAATAAACATAAGAATATTCTGAAATAGAGATGAAGTAAAAGAGAAAGGAGTATCGAAAAGACAACTCCTCATCGGACGTATCGTGGTCCTACGGCTTCTGATGTGGTGCTGGAGGTGATCTCGCTCGTGTCCTGGGATGACTGAAGCACTGGCATCGCGACATGGTCTCTAGTCTGGCCCATATCGCTCGAAATTCGTCCACCATGACCCACTGGAAGGTACCATGGTTGTGTATGGGCAGCTCTGGAATAACGGGGAAGGCTGGAGGAGGTGGAGGCAGCTGTGCTGGCTCTTCTTCTGCTACTGCTGCGACCGGGTGTGCTGGGCGGAGACCTCCTCTGCGTCGTACTCTGAGTGGTGCGGTGTGGATGTGGCACTCAGCTGGATAGAACATGAGGCGCTGTAGATCATCAGAGAAGTTTGTCACCTCTCGCAGCGGTAATGATATCATCCTCGGTCCCTTGTCATCCACAAAGGAACAAAAGCGTCCCTCCTTCAACCACTAGGCCCTCGTCAGGTGACCTCATCCATGAAGCGCAATCCTCTCTCCACCTAAGCTCCCTCAAGGCTAATGTCAAGAAAGGTGAAGATGGTGACGCCTTGTCAGGCGTTGTAATAGATACTGTCGAAATCGTCCCACTCCTCGCTCAGGCGACGGTGTGTGCATTACCTCGATGCCACAGCTCTTT
>CAJHQQ010004554.1:0-26574 GCA_905132885.1 Moricandia moricandioides | reverse complement strand
AATCGACCATAATGAATAAGATGTTAAGAATCTTGATTTTTACTAATAAAATCAGTGGATAATCACCCGGAATTTGAATCAATATCATAGGAGTTATGATTAAAAAGTTATCCCACTTTTAACCGAAGTGATTCCAATTTACCATGTTTGGATATTTGGGAATTTCTTCTTGGTTCTAATCAAACAAGAATTAATCCAGATGTAAGAAGCTTTATTTGGAGACATAAATCAGTGAATAATCACCCTGAATTTGAATCAATATCATAGGAGTTATGATGAAGAAGTTATCCCACTTTTAACCGAAGTGATTTGAGTTTACCCAATTCGGAGATTGGCAATTTCTTCTTGATTTTAAAAAAAAATCAGAATGAATCACAATCTAGGAAGTTAAACCAATATCATAGGAGTTATGATAAAGAAGTTATCCCACTTTTCAACCGAAGTGATTCCAATTTACCATGTTTGGGGATTTGGCAATTTCTTCTTGATTCTAATCAAAACAGAATGAATAAAGATGTAAAAACATTAATTTCAACTCAAAAATCATTGGATAAACACCCTGAAGTTGAATCAATATCATAGGATTTAGGATGCAGAAGTTATCTCACTTTCAACCGAAGTGATTCCATTATACCCTTTTTGGAGATTTTTCAATATCTTCTTGATTCTAATTAAAGCAGAATAAATCATGATTTAAGAAGCCTGATTGGGAATCATAAATCAGTGGAAAATCACCCTGAAATTGAATCAATATCATAGGAGTTATGATGAAGAAGTTATCCCACTTTCAACAAAAGAAATTCGAGTTTATCCTGTTTGGAGATTTGGTAATTTCTTCTTGGCTCTTATCAAACCAGAATGAATCAAGATGTAAGAAGCTTTATTTGGACACATAAATCATTGGATAATCACCATGTAATTAAATCAATATTATAGGAATTATCATGAAGAAGTTATTCCACTTTTAACCGAAGTGATTCCAATTTACCATGTTTGGAGATTTGGCAATTTCTTCTTGATTCAAATCAAATCAGAATGAATCAAGATGTAATAAACTTAATTTCGACCAAAAATAAGTGGATAATCAAGATGTAAGAAGATTTATTTGGACACATAAATCAGTGGAAAATCACCCTGAAGTAGAATCAATGTCATAGGAGTTATGATGAAGAAGTTATCCCACTTTCAACAAAAGTGATTCTAGTTTACCCTGTTTGGAGATTTAGCAATTTCTTCTTGGTTCTAATCAAACCAGAATGAATGAAGATTTAAGAAGCTTTATTTGGACACATAAATCATTGGATAATCACCATGTAGTTAAATCAATATTATAGGAATTATCATGAAGAAGTTATCCCACTTTTAACCGAAGTGATTCCAATTTACCATGTTTGGAGATTTGGGAATTTCTTCATGATTCTAAACAAACCACAATGAATCACGATCTAAGAAGCTTTATTTTAATTAATAAATCAGTAGAAAATCACCCGGAAGTCGAACCAATATCCTAGGAGTTATGATAAAGAAGTTATCCCACTTTCAACCGAATTGATTCCAGTTTACCATGTAAGGGGATTTGGCAATTTCATCTTGATTTAAACCAAAACAGAATGAATCAAGATGTAAAAAACCTAATTTCAACTCAAAAATCAGTGGATAATCACCATAAAGTTGAATCAATATCATAGGAGTTAGGATGAAGAAGTTATCCCACTTTGAACCGAAGTGATTCCAGTTTACCATGTAAGGGGATTTTTGGCAATTTCTTCTTGATTCTAATCAAACCAGAATAAATCATGATTTAAAAAGATTGATTTGGACTCCTAAATCAATGGATAATCACCATGAAGTTGAACCTATATCATAGGAGTTATGATGAAGAAATTATCCCACTTTTAACCGAAGTGATTCGAGTTTACCGTGTTTGGAGATTTAGCAATTTCTTCTTGATTTTAAACAAACAAGAATGAATCAAGATCAAAGAAGCTTTATTTAGAATCATAAATAAGTGGAAAATCTCCCGGAAGTTGAACCAATATCATAGTAGTTATGATAAACAAGTTACACACTTTCAACAGTAGTGATTTCAGTTTACCCTATTTGGGGATTTGGAAATTTCTTCGCGACTCTAATCAAACCATAATGAATCAAGATGTAAAAACCTTAATTTTGACTCAAAAATCAGTGGATAATCACCCTGAATTTGAAACAATATCATAGGAGTTACGATGAAGAAGTTATCCCACTTTGAACCGAAGTGATTCCAGTATACCTTGTTTGGAGATTTTTCAATTTCTTCTTGATTCTAATAAAACCAGAATAAATCATGATTTAAGAAGCCTGATTTGGACTCATAAATTAGTGGAAAATAAACCCTGAAGTTTAATCTATATTATAGGAGTTGTGACGAAGAAATTATCCCACTTTCAACCGAAGTGATTTCAATTTACCTTGTTTGGAGATTTGACAATTTATTCTTGATTCTAATCAAAACAGAATGAATCAAGATTTAAGAATCTTGATTTGGACTCATAAATCAGTGGATAATCACCCAGAAGTTTAATAAATATCATAGGAGTTATGATGAAGAACTTATCCCACTTTTAACCGAAGTAATTCTAGTTTACCTTGTTTGGAGATTTGGCAATTTCTTTTTGATTCTAATCAAACCAGAATGATTCATGATTTAAGAAGCTTTTTTGGACTCATAAATCATTGGATAATCACCCTGAAGTTGAATCAATATCTTAGGAGCTATGATGAAGAACTTATCCCACTTTTAACCGAAGTGATTCTAGTTTACCATGTTTCGAGATTTGGCAATTTATTTTCGATTCTATTCAAACCAATATGAATCATGATATAAGAAGCTTTATTTAGACCCATAAATCAGTGGATAATCACCCTGAAGTTTAATAACTATCATAGGAGTTATGATGAAGAAGTTATCCCACTTTAACCGAAGGGTTTCCAGTTTACCCTATCTGGAGATTTGACAATTTATTTTTGATTCTAATCAAACCAGAATGAATCACGATCTAAGAAGCTTTATTTAGACTCATAAATCAGTGGATAATCACCCTGAAGTTTAATTAATATCATTAGAGTTATGATGAAGAAGTTATCCCACTTTTAACCGAAGTGATTCCAGTTTACCATGTTTGGAGATTTGGCAATTTCTTCTTGGTTCCAATCAAACCAGAATGAATCAATATGTAAGAATCTTTATTGTACACGTACATCAGTGCAAAATCACCCTGAAGTTGAATCATTATCATAGGAGTTATGATGAAGAAGTTATCCCACTTTTAACATGTTTGGAGATTTGGCAATTTCTTATTGATTTTAATCATACCAGAATGCATCACAATGTAAAAAATTTGAATTGGACTCATAAATTAATGGAGAATCACCACGAAGTTGAATCAATATCATAGGAGTTATGATGAAGAAGTTATCTCACATAAAATCGAAGTGACTCCAGTTTACCCTGTTTCGAGATTTGAAAATTTCTTCATGATTATAATCAAACAAGAATGAATCTACATGTAAGAAGCTTTATTTGGACTCATATATCTGTGGATAATCACCGTAAAGTGAAATCAATATCGTACAAGTTATGATGAAGGAGTTATCCAACTTGTAACCAGTGATTCCAGTTTACCCTTTTTGGAGGTTTGGCAATTTCTTCTTGATTCTAATTAAACCAGAATGAAACACGATTTAAGAAGCTTGATTCGGATCATAAATCAGTGGAGGATCACTCTGACTTTTAATCAATATCACAGAAGTTAGGATGAAGAAGTTATCCCACTTTCAACCGTAGTGATTCGAGTTTATCCTGGTTGGAGATTTGTTAATTTCTTCTTGATTCTAATCAAACCAGAATAAATCACGATCTAAGGAGATTTATTTGGACTCGTAAATCAGTGGAGAATCACCCTGAAGTTGAACAAATATCATAGGAGTTATGATGAAGTTATCCTAGTTTTAACGTAAGTGATTCGAGTTTACCATGTTTGGAGATTATGCAATTTCTTCTTGATTTTAATCAAACAGAATGAATAAGATGTAAGAATCTTGTTTTTTACTCATAAATCAGTGGATAATCAACCTGAAGTTGAATTAATATCATAGAAGTTATGATGAAGAAGTTATCTCACTTTCAACAGAACTGATTCCAATTTACCATGTTTGGAGATTTGACAATTTCTTCTTGGTTCTAATCAAACCATAATGAATCAAGATGTAAGAAGCTTTATTTGGAAACATAAATCAGTGGATAATTACACTGTAGTTGAATCAATATCATATGATTTATGATGAAGAAGTTATCCCACTTTTAACCGAAGTGATTCCAATTTACTTTGTTTGGAGATTTGGTAATTTCTTCTTGGTTCTAATCAAACCAGAATGAATAAAGATGTAAGAATATTTATTTTTACACATAAATCAGTGGAAAACCACCCTGAAGTTGAATCAATATCATAGGAGTCATGATGGAGAAGTTATCCCACTTTTAACCGAAGTGATTCCAGTTTACCCTGTTCGGAGATTTGACAATTTCTTCTTGATTCTAATCAAAC
Source organism: Moricandia moricandioides (assembly GCA_905132885.1). Lineage (NCBI taxonomy): Eukaryota > Viridiplantae > Streptophyta > Magnoliopsida > Brassicales > Brassicaceae > Moricandia > Moricandia moricandioides. The sequence continues at coordinate 21,988 of CAJHQQ010004554.1, read as the reverse complement.
CAGAATAAATCACAATGAGAGAAGGTTGATTTGGAATCATAAATTAATGGAGAATCACCCCAAAGTTGAATCAATATCATAGGAGTTATGATGAAGAAGATATCTCACATTCAACAGAAGTGACTCCAATTTATCTTGTTTGGAGATTTGGAAATTTCTTCATGATTCTAATCAAACCAAAATGAATCAAGATGTATGAAGCTTCATTTGGACTCATTAATCAGTGGATAATAACTCTGAAGTTAAATCAATATCATACAAGTTATGATGAAGAAGTTATCCAACTTGTAAAAGAAGGGATTCTAGTTTACTTTGTTTGGAGATTTGGTAAATTCTTCTTGGTTCTAATCAAACCAGAATGGATAAAGATGTAAGAATCTTTATTTTTACACATAAATCAGTGCAAAACCACCCTAAAGTTGAATCAATATCATAGGAGTTATGATTGAGAAGTTATCCCACTTTTAACCGAAGTGATTCCAGTTTACCCTGTTCAGAGATTTGACAATTTCTTCTTGATTCTAATCAAACAAGAATAAATCACGATGAGAGAAGGTTGATTTGGATTCATAAATTAATGGAGAATCACCCTAAAGTTGAATCAATATCATAGGAGTTATGATGAAGAAGATATCTTACATTCAACAGAAGTGACTCCAATTTACCATGTTTGGAGATTTGAAAATTTCTTCTTGATTCTAATCAAACCAAAATGAATCAAGATGTATGAAGCTTCATTTGGACTCATTAATCAGTGGATAATAACTCTGAAGTTAAATCAATATCATACAAGTTATGATGAAGAAGTTATCCAACTTGTAACAGAAGGGATTCTAGTTTACTCTGTTTGGAGGTTTGACAATTTCTTCCTTATTCTAATTAAACCAGAATGAATCACGATTTAAGAAGCTTAATTCGGCTCATAAATAAGTGGAGAATCACTCTGAAGTTTAATAAGTATCATCGGAGTTAGGATGAAGAAGTTATCCAACTTTCAACCAAAGTGTTTCGAGTTTACCCTTGTTGGAGATTTGACAATTTCTTCTTGATTCTAATCAAACCAGAATAAATCACGAACAAAGAAGATTTATTTGGACTTTTAAACCAGTGGAGAATCACTCTGAAGTTGAACCAATATGATAGGAGTTATGATGTAGTTATCCTAGTTTTAACGTAAGTGATTCTAGTTTACCATGTTTGGAGATTAGGCAATTTCTTCTTGATTCTAATCGACCATAATGAATAAGATGTAAGAATCTTGATTTTTACTAATAAAATCAGTGGATAATCACCCGGAATTTGAATCAATATCATAGGAGTTATGATTAAAAAGTTATCCCACTTTTAACCGAAGTGATTCCAATTTACCATGTTTGGATATTTGGGAATTTCTTCTTGGTTCTAATCAAACAAGAATTAATCCAGATGTAAGAAGCTTTATTTGGAGACATAAATCAGTGAATAATCACCCTGAATTTGAATCAATATCATAGGAGTTATGATGAAGAAGTTATCCCACTTTTAACCGAAGTGATTTGAGTTTACCCAATTCGGAGATTGGCAATTTCTTCTTGATTTTAAAAAAAAATCAGAATGAATCACAATCTAGGAAGTTAAACCAATATCATAGGAGTTATGATAAAGAAGTTATCCCACTTTCAACCGAAGTGATTCCAATTTACCATGTTTGGGGATTTGGCAATTTCTTCTTGATTCTAATCAAAACAGAATGAATAAAGATGTAAAAACATTAATTTCAACTCAAAAATCATTGGATAAACACCCTGAAGTTGAATCAATATCATAGGATTTAGGATGCAGAAGTTATCTCACTTTCAACCGAAGTGATTCCATTATACCCTTTTTGGAGATTTTTCAATATCTTCTTGATTCTAATTAAAGCAGAATAAATCATGATTTAAGAAGCCTGATTGGGAATCATAAATCAGTGGAAAATCACCCTGAAATTGAATCAATATCATAGGAGTTATGATGAAGAAGTTATCCCACTTTCAACAAAAGAAATTCGAGTTTATCCTGTTTGGAGATTTGGTAATTTCTTCTTGGCTCTTATCAAACCAGAATGAATCAAGATGTAAGAAGCTTTATTTGGACACATAAATCATTGGATAATCACCATGTAATTAAATCAATATTATAGGAATTATCATGAAGAAGTTATTTCACTTTTAACCGAAGTGATTCCAATTTACCATGTTTGGAGATTTGGCAATTTCTTCTTGATTCAAATCAAATCAGAATGAATCAAGATGTAATAAACTTAATTTCGACCAAAAATAAGTGGATAATCAAGATGTAAGAAGATTTATTTGGACACATAAATCAGTGGAAAATCACCCTGAAGTAGAATCAATGTCATAGGAGTTATGATGAAGAAGTTATCCCACTTTCAACAAAAGTGATTCTAGTTTACCCTGTTTGGAGATTTAGCAATTTCTTCTTGGTTCTAATCAAACCAGAATGAATGAAGATTTAAGAAGCTTTATTTGGACACATAAATCATTGGATAATCACCATGTAGTTAAATCAATATTATAGGAATTATCATGAAGAAGTTATCCCACTTTTAACCGAAGTGATTCCAATTTACCATGTTTGGAGATTTGGGAATTTCTTCATGATTCTAAACAAACCACAATGAATCACGATCTAAGAAGCTTTATTTTAATTAATAAATCAGTAGAAAATCACCCGGAAGTCGAACCAATATCCTAGGAGTTATGATAAAGAAGTTATCCCACTTTCAACCGAATTGATTCCAGTTTACCATGTAAGGGGATTTGGCAATTTCATCTTGATTTAAACCAAAACAGAATGAATCAAGATGTAAAAAACCTAATTTCAACTCAAAAATAAGTTGATAATCACCATAAAGTTGAATCAATATCATAGGAGTTAGGATGAAGAAGTTATCCCACTTTGAACCGAAGTGATTCCAGTATACCATGTTTGGATATTTGGCAATTTCTTCTTGATTCTAATCAAACCAGAATAAATCATGATTTAAAAAGATTGATTTGGACTCCTAAATCAATGGATAATCACCATGAAGTTGAACCTATATCATAGGAGTTATGATGAAGAAATTATCCCACTTTTAACCGAAGTGATTCGAGTTTACCGTGTTTGGAGATTTGGCAATTTCTTCTTGATTTTAAACAAACAAGAATGAATCAAGATCAAAGAAGCTTTATTTAGAATCATAAATAAGTGGAAAATCTCCCGGAAGTTGAACCAATATCATAGTAGTTATGATAAACAAGTTACACACTTTCAACAGTAGTGATTTCAGTTTACCCTATTTGGGGATTTGGAAATTTCTTCGCGACTCTAATCAAACCATAATGAATCAAGATGTAAAAACCTTAATTTTGACTCAAAAATCAGTGGATAATCACCCTGAATTTGAAACAATATCATAGGAGTTAGGATGAAGAAGTTATCCCACTTTGAACCGAAGTGATTCCAGTATACCTTGTTTGGAGATTTTTCAATTTCTTCTTGATTCTAATAAAACCAGAATAAATCATGATTTAAGAAGCCTGATTTGGACTCATAAATTAGTGGAAAATAAACCCTGAAGTTTAATCTATATTATAGGAGTTGTGACGAAGAAATTATCCCACTTTCAACCGAAGTGATTTCAATTTACCTTGTTTGGAGATTTGACAATTTATTCTTGATTCTAATCAAAACAGAATGAATCAAGATTTAAGAATCTTGATTTGGACTCATAAATCAGTGGATAATCACCCAGAAGTTTAATAAATATCATAGGAGTTATGATGAAGAACTTATCCCACTTTTAACCGAAGTGATTCTAGTTTACCATGTTTTGAGATTTGAGAATTTCTCTTTGATTCTAATCAAACAATAATGAATCACGATCTAAGAAGCTTTATTTAGACTCATAAATAAGTGGAAAAGCACCCGGAAGTTTAACCAATATCATAGGAGTCATGATAAAGAAGTTATCCCACTTTTAACCGAAGTGATTCCAGTTTACCCTGTTTGGAGATTTGGCAATTTCTTCTTGGTTCCAATCAAACCAGAATGAATCAAGATGTAATAATCTTTATTGTACACATAAATCAGTGCAAAATCACCCTGAAGTTGAATCAATATCATAGGAGTTATGATGAAGAAGTTATCCCACTTTTAACTAAAGTGATTCCTATATATCCTGTTTAGAGATTTGGCAATCTCTTATTGATTTTAATCATACCAGAATGCATCACAATGTAAAAAATTTGAATTGGACTCATAAATTAATGGAGAATCACCACGAAGTTGAATCAATATCATAGGAGTTATGATGAAGAAGTTATCTCACATAAAATCGAAGTGACTCCAGTTTACCCTGTTTCGAGATTTGAAAATTTCTTCATGATTATAATCAAACAAGAATGAATCTACATGTAAGAAGCTTTATTTGGACTCATATATCTGTGGATAATCACCGTAAAGTGAAATCAATATCGTACAAGTTATGATGAAGGAGTTATCCAACTTGTAACCAGTGATTCCAGTTTACCCTTTTTGGAGGTTTGGCAATTTCTTCTTGATTCTAATTAAACCAGAATGAAACACTATTTAAGAAGCTTGATTCGGATCATAAATCAGTGGAGGATCACTCAGAATTTTAATCAATATCATAGGAGTTAGGATGAAGAAGTTATCCCACTTTCAACCATAGTGATTCGAGTTTATCCTGGTTGGAGATTTGGCAATTTCTTCTTGATTCTAATCAAACCAGAATATATCATGATCTAAGTAGATTTATTTGGACTCATAAATCAGTAAAGAATGACCCTTAATTTGAACAAATATCATAGGAGTTATGATGAAGTTATCCTAGTTTTAACGTAAGTGATTCGAGTTTACCATGTTTGGAGATTAGGCAATTTCTTTTTGATTTTAATCAACCAGAATGAATAAGATGCAAGAATCTTGTTTTTTACTCATAAATCAGTGGATAATCACCCTGAAGTTGAATTAATATCATAGGAGTTATGATGAAGAAGTTATCTCACTTTCAACAGAAGTGATTCCAGTTTACCATGTTTGGAGATTTGACAATTTCTTCTTGGTTCTAATCAAACCAGAATGAATCAAGATGTAAGAAGCTTTATTTGGAAACATAAATCAGTGGATAATCACCCTGTAGTTGAATCAATATCATAGGAGTTATGATGAAGAAGTTATCCCACTTTTAACCGAAGTGATTCGAGTTTACTTTGTTTTGAGATTTGGTAATTTCTTATTGGTTCTAATCAAACCAGAATGGATAAAGATGTAAGAATCTTTATTTTTACACATAAATCAGTGCAAAACCACCCTAAAGTTGAATCAATATCATAGGAGTTATGATTGAGAAGTTATCCCACTTTTAACCGAAGTGATTCCAGTTTACCCTGTTCAGAGATTTGACAATTTCTTCTTGATTCTAATCAAACAAGAATAAATCACGATGAGGGAAGGTTGATTTGGAATCATAAATTAATGGAGAATCACCCCAAAGTTGAATCAATATCATAGGATTTATGATGAAGAAGATATCTTACATTCAACAGAAGTGACTCCAATTTACCATGTTTGGAGATTTGAAAATTTCTTCTTGATTCTAATCAAACCAAAATGAATCAAGATGTATGAAGCTTCATTTGGACTCATTAATCAGTGGATAATAACTCTGAAGTTAAATCAATATCATACAAGTTATGATGAAGAAGTTATCCAACTTGTAACAGAAGGGATTCTAATTTACTTTGTTTGGAGATTTGGTAAATTCTTCTTGGTTCTAATCAAACCAGAATGGATAAAGATGTAAGAATCTTTATTTTTACACATAAATCAGTGCAAAACCACCCTAAAGTTGAATCAATATCATAGGAGTTATGATTGAGAAGTTATCCCACTTTTAACCGAAGTGATTCCAGTTTACCCTGTTCAGAGATTTGACAATTTCTTCTTGATTCTAATCAAACAAGAATAAATCACGATGAGAGAAGGTTGATTTGGATTCATAAATTAATGGAGAATCACCCCAAAGTTGAATCAATATCATAGGAGTTATGATGAAGAAGATATCTTACATTCAACAGAAGTGACTCCAATTTACCATGTTTGGGGATTTGAAAATTTCTTCTTGATTCTAATCAAACCAAAATGAATCAAGATGTATGAAGCTTCATTTGGACTCATTAATCAGTGGATAATAACTCTGAAGTTAAATCAATATCATACAAGTTATGATGAAGAAGTTATCCAACTTGTAACAGAAGGGATTCTAGTTTACTCTGTTTGGAGGTTTGACAATTTCTTCCTTATTCTAATTAAACCAGAATGAATCACGATTTAAGAAGCTTAATTCGGCTCATAAATAAGTGGAGAATCACTCTGAAGTTTAATAAGTATCATCGGAGTTAGGATGAAGAAATTATCCAACTTTCAACCAAAGTGTTTCGAGTTTACCCTTGTTGGAGATTTGACAATTTCTTCTTGATTCTAATCAAACCAGAATAAATCACGAACTAAGAAGATTTATTTGGACTTTTAAACCAGTGGAGAATCACTCTAAAGTTGAACCAATATGATAGGAGTTATGATGTAGTTATCCTAGTTTTAACGTAAGTGATTCTAGTTTACCATGTTTGGAGATTAGGCAATTTGTTCTTGATTCTAATCGACCATAATGAATAAGATGTAAGAATCTTGTTTTTTACTCATAAATCAGTGGATAATCAACCTGAAGTTGAATTAATATCATAGGAGTTATGATGAAGAAGTTATCTCACTTTCAACAGAATTGATTCCAGTTTACCCTGTTTGGAGATTTGACAATTTCTTCTTGGTTCTAATCAAACCAGAATGAATGAAGATTTAAGAAGCTTTATTTGGACACATAAATCATTGGATAATCACCATGTAGTTAAATCAATATTATAGGAATTATCATGAAGAAGTTATCCCACTTTTAACCGAAGTGATTCCAATTTACCATGTTTGGAGATTTGGGAATTTCTTCATGATTCTAAACAAACCACAATGAATCACGATCTAAGAAGCTTTATTTTAATTAATAAATCAGTAGAAAATCACCCGGAAGTCGAACCAATATCCTAGGAGTTATGATAAAGAAGTTATCCCACTTTCAACCGAATTGATTCCAGTTTACCATGTAAGGGGATTTGGCAATTTCTTCTTGATTCTAATCAAACCAGAATAAATCATGATTTAAAAAGATTGATTTGGACTCCTAAATCAATGGATAATCACCATGAAGTTGAACCTATATCATAGGAGTTAGGATGAAGAAGTTATCCCACTTTCAACCAAAGTGATTCGAGTTTACCATGGTTGGATATTTGGCAACTTCTTCTTGATTCTAATCAAACCAGAATAAATCACGATCTAAGGAGATTTATTTGGAGTTATAAATCAGGGGAGAATCACCCTGAAGTTGAACCAGTATCATAGGAGTTATGATGAAGTTATCCTAGTTTTAACGTAAGTGATTCCAGTTTACCTTGTTTGGAGATTAGGCAATTTCTTCTTGATTCTAATCGACCAGAATTAATAAGATGTAAGAATATTTATTTTTACTCATAAATCAGTGGATAATCACCCTGAAGTTGAATCAATATCATAGGAGTTATGTTGAAGAAGTTATCCCACTTTAAACCGAAGTGATTCGAGTTTACCCTTTTTGGAGATTTGGCAATGTATTCTTGATTCTAAACAAACCAGAATGAATCACGATCTAGGAAGCTTTATTTGGACTCATAAATAATTGCAAAATCACCCGGAAGTTGAACCAATATCATAGGAGTTATGATAAAGAAGTTATCCCACTTTTAACCGAACTGATTTTAGTTTACCCTATTTGGAGATTTTAACAATTTCTTTTTTATTCTAATCAAACCAGAATGAATCACGATCTTAGAAGCTTGATTCAGACTCATAAATCAGTTGATAATCACTCTTAATTTTTTAAAAAAATCATAGGAGTTATGATGAAGAAGTTATCCCACTTTTAACCGAAGTGATTCCAGTTTACCATTTTTGGACATGTTGGAATTTCCTCTTGGTTCTAATCAAACCAGAATAAATCCAGATGTAAGAAGCTTTATTTGGAAAGATAAATCAGTGGATAATCACCCTGAAGTTGAATCAATATCATAGAAGTTATGATGACGAAGTTATCCCACTTTTAACCGAAGTTATTCGATTTTACCATGTTTGGAGATTTGGCAATTTCTTCTTGATTCTAAACAAACCAGAATGAATAAAGATCTAATAAGCTTTATTTAGACTCACAAATAAGTGTAAAATCACCTGGAAGTTGAACCAATATCATAGGAGTTATGATAAAGAAGTTATCCCACTTTCAACCGAAGTGATTCCAGTTTACCCTGTTTGGGGATTTGACAATTTCTTCTTGATTCTAATAAAAACAAAATGAATCAAGATGTAAAAACCTTAATTTCAACTCAAAAATCAGTAGATAATCACCCTCAAGTTGAATCTATATCATAGGAGTTAGGATGCAGAAGTTATCCCATTTTGAATCGAATTGATTCCAGTATACCCTGTTCGGAGATTTTTTAAATTCTTCTTGATTCTAATCAAACCAGAATAAATCTTGATTTCGGAAGCCTGATCTGGACTCAAAAATCAGTGGAAAATCACCCTGAAGTTGAATCTATATCATATGACTTATGATGAAGAAGTTATCCCACTTTCAACCGAAGTGATTTCAGTTTAACTTGTTTGGAGATTTGGACTCATAAATCATTGGATAATCACCCTGAAGTTGAATCAATATCTTAGGAGCTATGATGAAGAACTTATCCCACTTTTAACAGAAGTGATTCTAGTTTACCATGTTTGGAGATTTGGCAATTTATTTTTGATTCTAATCAAACCAATATGAATCATGATCTAAGAAGCTTTATTTAGACGCATAAATCAGTGGATAATCACCCTGAAGTTTAATAACTATCATAGGAGTTATGATGAAGAAGTTATCCCACTTTTAACCGAAGTGTTTCCAGTTTACCATATCTGGAGATTTGGCAATTTATTTTTGATTCTAATCAAACCAGAATGAATCACGATCTAAGAAGCTTTATTTAGACTCATAAATCAGTGGATAATCACCCTGAAGTTTAATTAATATCATTAGAGTTATGATGAAGAAGTTATCCCACTTTTAACCGAAGTGATTCCAGTTTACCCTGTTTGGAGATTTGGCAATTTCTTCTTGGTTCCAATCAAACCAGAATGAATCAAGATGTAATAATCTTTATTGTACACATAAATCAGTGCAAAATCACCCTGAAGTTGAATCAATATCATAGGAGTTATGATGAAGAAGTTATCCCACTTTTAACTAAAGTGATTCCAATATACCCTGTTTAGAGATTTGGCAATTTCTTATTGATTTTAATCATACCAGAATGCATCACAATGTAAAAAATTTGAATTGGACTCATAAATTAATGGAGAATCACCACGAAGTTGAATCAATATCATAGGAGTCATGATGAAGAAGTTATCTCACATAAAATCGAAGTGACTTCAGTTTACCTTGTTTCGAGATTTGGAAATTTCTTCTTAATTCTAATCAAACAAGAATGAATCTATATGTAAGAAGCTTTATTTGGACTCATATATCAGTGGATAATCACCATAAAGTTAAATCAATATCGTACAAGTTATGATGAAGGAGTTATCCAACTTGTAACCAGTGATTCCAGTTTACCCTTTTTGGAGGTTTGGCAATTTCTTCTTGATTCTAATTAAACCAGAATGAAACACGATTTAAGAAGATTGATTTGGATCATAAATCAGTGGAGGATCACTCTGAATTTTAATCAATATCATAGGAGTTAGGATGAAGAAGTTATCCCACTTTCAACCATAGTGATTCGAGTTTATCCTGGTTGGAGATTTGGCAATTTCTTCTTGATTCTAATCAAACCAGAATATATCATGATCTAAGTAGATTTATTTGGACTCATAAATCAGTAAAGAATGACCCTTAATTTGAACAAATATCATAGGAGTTATGATGAAGTTATCCTAGTTTTAACGTAAGTGATTCGAGTTTACCATGTTTGGAGATTAGGCAATTTCTTCTTGATTTTAATCAACCAGAATGAATAAGATGTAAGAATCTTGTTTTTTACTCATAAATCAGTGGATAATCAACCTGAAGTTGAATTAATATCATAGGAGTTATGATGAAGAAGTTATCTCACTTTCAACAGAATTGATTCCAGTTTACCCTGTTTGGAGATTTGACAATTTCTTCTTGGTTCTAATCAAACCAGAATGAATCAAGATGTAAGAAGCTTTATTTGGAAACATAAATCAGTGGATAATCACCCTGTAGTTGAATCAATATCATAGGAGTTATGATGAAGAAGTTATCCCACTTTTAACCGAAGTGATTCCAATTTACTTTGTTTGGAGATTTGGCAATTTCTTCTTGGTTCTAATCAAACCAGAATGAATAAAGATGTAAGAATATTTATTTTTACACATAAATCAGTGCAAAACCACCCTGAAGTTGAATCAATATCATAGGAGTTATGATGGAGAAGTTATCCTACTTTTAACCGAAGTGATTCCAGTTTACCCTGTTCAGAGATTTGACAATTTCTTCTTGATTCTAATCAAACCAGAATAAATCACGATGAGAGACGGTTGATTTGGAATCATAAATTAATGGAGAATCACCCCAAAGTTGAATCAATATCATAGGAGTTATGATGAAGAAGATATCTCACATTCAACAGAAGTGACTCCAATTTATCTTGTTTGGAGATTTGGAAATTTCTTCATGATTCTAATCAAACCAAAATGAATCAAGATGTATGAAGCTTCATTTGGACTCATTAATCAGTGGATAATAACTCTGAAGTTAAATCAATATCATACAACTTATGATGAAGAAGTTATCCAACTTGTAACCGAGGGGATTCTAGTTTACTCTGTTTGGAGGTTTGAAAATTTCTTCTTGATTCTAATTAAACCAGAATGAATCTCGATTTAAGAAGCTTAATTCGGCTCATAAATAAGTGGAGAATCACTCTGAAGTTTAATCAATATCATAGGACTTAGGATGAAGAAGTTATCTCACTTTCAACCAAAGTATTTCAAGTTTACCTTTTTGGAGATTTGGCAATTTCTTCTTGATTCTAATCAAACCAGAATAAATCACAAACTAAGAAGATTTATTTGGACCTTTAAACCAGTGGAGAATCACTCTGAAGTTGAACCAATATGATAGGAGTTATGATGTAGTTATCCTAGTTTTAACGTAAGTGATTCTGTTTACCATGTTTGGAGATTAGGCAATTTCTTCTTGATTCTAATCGACCATAATGAATAAGATGTAAGAATCTTGATTTTTACTAATAAAATCAGTGGATAATCACCCGGAAGTTGAATCAATATCATAGGAGTTATGATAAAGAAGTTATCCCACTTTTAACCGAAGTGATTCCAATTTAACATGTTTGGAGATTTGGGAATTTCGTCTTGGTTCTAATCAAACAAGAATGAATCCAGATGTAAGAAGCTTTATTTGGACACATAAATCATTGGATAATCACCCTGAAGTTGAATCAATATCATAGGAGTTATGTTGAAGAAGTTATCCCACTTTAAACCGAAGTGATTCGAGTTTACCCTTTTTGGAGATTTGGCAATGTCTTCTTGATTCTAAACAAACCGGAATGAATCACGATCTAGGAAGCTTTATTTTGACTCATAAATAATTGCAAAATCACCCGGAAGTTGAACCAATATCATAGGAGTTATGATAAAGAAGTTATCCCACTTTTAACCGAACTGATTTTTGTTTACCCTATTTGGAGATTTTAACAATTTCTTTTTGATTCTAATCAAACCAAAATGAATCACGATCTAAGAAGCTTGATTTAGACTAATAAATCAGTGGATAATCACCATTAATTTTAAAAAAAAATCATAGGAGTTATGATGAAGAAGTTATCCCACTTTCAACCGAAGTGATTCCAATTTACCCTGTTTGGAGATGTGGGAATTTCCTCTTGGTTCTAATCAAAACAGAATAAATCCATATGTAATAAGCTTTATTTGGAAACATAAATCAGTGGATAATCACCCTGAAGTTGAATCAATATCATAGAAGTTATGATGACGAAGTTATCCCACTTTTAACCGAAGTTATTCGATTTTACCCTGTTTGGAGATTTGGCAATTTCTTCTTGATTCTAAACAAAACAGAATGAATCAAGATTTAATAAGCTTTATTTAGACTCACAAATAAGTGTAAAATCACCTGGAAGTTGAACCAATATCATAGGAGTTATGATAAAGAAGTTATCCCACTTTCAACCGAAGTGATTCCAGTTTACCCTGTTTGGGGATTTGACAATTTCTTCTTGATTCTAATAAAACCAAAATGAATCAAGATGTAAAAACCTTAATTTCAACTCAAAAATCAGTAGATAATCACCCTCAAGTTGAATCTATATCATAGGAGTTAGGATGCAGAAGTTATCCCATTTTGAATCGAATTTATTCCAGTATACCTTGTTCGGAGATTTTTTAAATTCTTCTTGATTCTAATCAAACCAGAATAAATCTTGATTTCGGAAGCCTGATTTGGACTCAAAAATCAGTGGAAAATCACCCTGAAGTTGAATCTATATCATATGACTTATGATGAAGATGTTACCCTACTTTCAACCGAAGTGATTTCAGTTTACCTTGTTTGGAGATTTGGCAATTTCTTCTTGATTCTAATAAAACCAGAATGAATCAAAATTTAAGAAGCTTAATTTGGACTCATTAATTAGTGGATAGTCACCCTGAAGTTGAATCAATATCATAGGAGTTATGATGCAGAACTTATCCCACTTTTAACCGAAGTAATTCTAGTTTATCCTGTTTGGAGATTTGGCAATTTCTTTTTGATTCTAATCAAACCAGAATGATTCATGATTTAAGAAGCTTTTTTGGACTCATAAATCATTGGATAATCACCCTGAAGTTGAATCAATATCTTAGGAGCTATGATGAAGAACTTATCCCACTTTTAACCGAAGTGATTCTAGTTTACCATGTTTGGAGATTTGGCAATTTATTTTTGATTCTAATCAAACCAATAAGAATCATTATCTAAGAAGCTTTATTTAGACCTATAAATCAGTTGATAATCACCCTGAAGTTTAATAACTATCATAGGAGTTATGATGAAGAAGTTATCCCACTTTTAACCGAAGTGTTTCCAGTTTACCATATCTGGAGATTTGGCAATTTATTTTTGATTCTAATCAAACCAGAATGAATCACGATCTAAGAAGCTTTATTTAGAATCATAAATCAGTGGATAATCACCCTGAAGTTTAATTAATATCATTAGAGTTATGATGAAGTAGTTATCCCACTTTTAACCGAAGTGATTCCAGTTTACCCTGTTTGGAGATTTGGCAATTTCTTCTTGGTTCCAATCAAACCAGAATGAATCAAGATGTAATAATATTTATTGTACACGTAAATCAGTGCAAAATCACACTGAAGTTGAATCAATATCATAGGAGTTATGATGAAGAAGTTATCCCACTTTTAACTAAAGTGATTCCTATATATCCTGTTTAGAGATTTGGCAATCTCTTATTGATTTTAATCATACCAGAATGCATCACGATGTAAAAAGTTTGAATTGGACTCATAAATTAATGGAGAATCACCACGAAGTTGAATCAATATCATAGGAGTTATGATGAAGAAGTTATCTCACATAAAATCGAAGTGACTCCAGTTTACCCTGTTTCGAGATTTGAAAATTTCTTCATGATTATAATCAAACAAGAATGAATCTACATGTAAGAAGCTTTATTTGGACTCATATATCTGTGGATAATCACCGTAAAGTGAAATCAATATCGTACAAGTTATGATGAAGGAGTTATCCAACTTGTAACCAGTGATTCCAGTTTACCCTTTTTGGAGGTTTGACAATTTCTTCTTGATTCTAATTAAACCAGAATGAAACACGATTTAAGAAGCTTGATTCGGATCATAAATCAGTGGAGGATCACTCTGACTTTTAATCAATATCACAGAAGTTAGGATGAAGAAGTTATCCCACTTTCAACCGTAGTGATTCGAGTTTATCCTGGTTGGAGATTTGTTAATTTCTTCTTGATTCTAATCAAACCAGAATAAATCACGATCTAAGGAGATTTATTTGGACTCGTAAATCAGTGGAGAATCACCCTGAAGTTGAACAAATATCATAGGAGTTATGATGAAGTTATCCTAGTTTTAACGTAAGTGATTCGAGTTTACCATGTTTGGAGATTATGCAATTTCTTCTTGATTTTAATCAACCAGAATGAATAAGATGTAAGAATCTTGTTTTTTACTCATAAATCAGTGGATAATCAACCTGAAGTTGAATTAATATCATAGAAGTTATGATGAAGAAGTTATCTCACTTTCAACAGAACTGATTCCAATTTACCATGTTTGGAGATTTGACAATTTCTTCTTGGTTCTAATCAAACCATAATGAATCAAGATGTAAGAAGCTTTATTTGGAAACATAAATCAGTGGATAATTACACTGTAGTTGAATCAATATCATATGAGTTATGATGAAGAAGTTATCCCACTTTTAACCGAAGTGATTCCAATTTACTTTGTTTGGAGATTTGGTAATTTCTTCTTGGTTCTAATCAAACCAGAATGAATAAAGATGTAAGAATATTTATTTTTACACATAAATCAGTGGAAAACCACCCTGAAGTTGAATCAATATCATAGGAGTCATGATGGAGAAGTTATCCCACTTTTAACCGAAGTGATTCCAGTTTACCCTGTTCGGAGATTTGACAATTTCTTCTTGATTCTAATCAAACCAGAATAAATCACAATGAGAGAAGGTTGATTTGGAATCATAAATTAATGGAGAATCACCCCAAAATTGAATCAATATCATAGGAGTTATGATGAAGAAGATATCTCACATTCAACAGAAGTGACCCCAATTTACCCTGTTTGGAGATTTGGAAATTTCTTCTTGATTCTAATCAAACCAGAATGAATCAAGATGTACGAAGCTTCATTTGGACTCATTAATCAGTGGATAATAACTCTGAAGTTAAATCACTATCATACAAGTTATGATGAAGAAGTTATCCAACTTGTAACCGAAGGGATTCTAGTTTACTCTGTTTGGAGGTTTGACAATTTCTTCTTGATTCTAATTAAACCAAAATGAATCACGATTTAAGAAGCTTAATTCGGCTCATAAATAAGTGGAGAATCACTCTGAAGTTTAATCAATATCATAGGAGTTAGGATGAAGAAGTTATCCCACTTTCAACCAAAGTGTTTCAAGTTTAACCTTGTTGGAGATTTGGCAATTTCTTCTTGATTCAAATCAAACCAGAATAAATCACGATCTAAGGAGATTTATTTTGACTTTTAAACCAGTGGAGAATCACTCTGAAGTTGAACCAATATGATAGGAGTTATGATGTAGTTATCCTAGTTTTAACGTAAGTGATTCTAGTTTATCATGTTTGGAGATTAGGCAATTTCTTCTTGTTTCTAATCGACCATAATGAATAAGATGTAAGAATCTTGATTTTTACTAATAAAATCAGTGGATAATCACCCTAAAATTGAATCAATATAATAGGAGTTATGATAAAGAAGTTATCCCACTTTTAACCGAAGTGATTTCAATTTACCATGTTTGGAGATTTGAGAATTTCTTCTTGGTTCTAATCAAACAAGAATGAATCCAGATGTAAGAAGTTTTATTTGGACACATAAATCAGTGGATAATCACCCTGAATTTGAATCAATATCATAGGAGTTATGATGAAGAAGTTATCCCACTTTTAACCGAAGTGATTTGAGTTTACCCAGTTTGGAGATTGGCAATTTCTTCTGGATTTTAAACAAATCAGAATGAATCACGATCTAGGAAGTTAAACCAATATCATAGGAGTCATGATAAAGAAGTTATCCCACTTTCAATCGGAGTGATTCCAATTTACCCTGTTTGGGGATTTGACAATTTCTTCTTGATTCTAAGCAAACCAGAATGAATCACGATCTAAGAAGCTTTATTTTAACTAATAAATCAGTGGAAAATCACCCGGAAGTTGAACCAATATCCTAGGAGTTCTGATAAAGAAGTTATCCCACTTTCAACCGAATTGATTCCAGTTTACCATGTAAGGGGATTTGACAATTTCTTCTTGATTTAAATCAAACCATAATGAATCAAGATGTTCAAAACCTAATTTCAACTCAAAAATAAGTGGATAATCACCCTAAAGTTGAATCAATATCATAGGAGTTAGGATGAAGAAGTTATCCCACTTTGAACCGAAGTGATTCCAGTATACCATGTTTGGAGATTTGACAATTTCTTCTTGATTCTAATCAAACCAGAATAAATCATGATTTAAAAAGATTTATTTGGACTCATAAATCATTTGATAATCACCATGAAGTTGAACCTTTATCATAGGAGTTAGGATGAAGAAGTTATCCCACTTTCAACCAAAGTGATTCGAGTTTACCCTGGTTGGATATTTCGCAACTTCTTCTTGATTCTAATCAGACCAGAATAAATCACTATCTAAGGAGATTTATTTGGAGTTATAAATCAGTGGAGAATCACCCTGAAGTTGAACCAATATCATATGAGTTATGATGAAGTTATCCTAGTTTTAACGTAAGTGATTCCAGTTTACCTTGTTTGGAGATTAGGCAATTTCTTCTTGATTCTAATCAACCAGAATTAATAAGATGTAAGAATATTGATTTTTACTCATAAATAAGTGGATAATCACCCTGAAGTTGAATCAATATCATAGGAGTTATTCCAATTTACCATGTTTGGGGATTTGACAATTTCTTCTTGATTCTAATAAAACAAAAAATGAATCAAGGTGTAAAAACCTTAATTTCGACTCAAATATCAGTAGATAATCACCCTGAAGTTGAATCTATATCATAGGAGTTAGGATGCAGAAGTTATCCCATTTTGAATCGAATTGATTCCAGTATACCCTGTTCGGAGATTTTTTAAATTCTTCTTGATTCTAATCAAACCAGAATAAATCATGATTTAGGAAGCCTGATTTGGACTCAAAAATCAGTGGAAAATCACCCTGAAGTTGATTCTATATCATATAACTTAGGATGAAGAAGTTATCCCACTTTCAACCGAAGTGATTTCAGTTTACCTTGTTTGGAGATTTGGCAATTTCTTCTTGATTCTAATCAAACCATAATGAATCAAAATGTAAGAAGCTTAATTTGGACTCATAAATTAGTGGATAGTCACCCAGAAGTTGAATCAATATCATAGGAGTTATGATGAAGAACTTATCCCACTTTTAACCGAAGTAATTCTAGTTTACCTTGTTTGGAGATTTGGCAATTTCTTTTTGATTCTAATCAAACCAGAATGATTCATGATTTAAGAAGCTTTTTTGGACTCATAAATCATTGGATAATCACCCTGAAGTTGAATCAATATTATAGGAGCTATGATGAAGAAGTTATCCCACTTTTAACCGAAGTGATTCCAGTTTATCCTGTTTGGAGATTTGGAAATTTCTACTTGATTCTAATCAAACCATAATGAATCACGATGTAAGAAGGCTGATTTGGACACATAAATTAATGGAGAAACACCCCGAAGTTGAATCAATATCATAGAAGTTATGATGAAGATGTTATCTCACATTCAATCGAAGTGACTCCAGTTTACCCTGGTTGGAGATTTCACAATTCTTCTGGATTCTAATCAAACCAGAATAAATGACGATCAAAGGAGATTTATTTGGACTCATAAATCAGTGGAGAATCACCCTGAAGTTGAAACAATATCATATGAGTTATGATGAAGTTATCCTAGTTTTAACGTAAGTGATTCCAGTTTACCATCTTTGGAGATTTGGCAATTTCTTCTTGATTCTAATAGATCAGTGGATAATCACCATGAAGTTGAATCAATATCATAGAAGTTATGATGAATAAGTTATCCCACTTTCAACAAAAGTGTTTCTAATTTATCCTATTTGGAGATTTGGCAATATCTTCATGATTCTAATTAAACCAGAATTACTCAAGATTTAAAGAGCTTGACTTGGACTCATAAATCAGTGGATAATCACCCTGAAGTTGAGTCAATATCATAGGAGTTATGATGAAGAAGTTATCCCACTTTTAACCGAAGTGATTCCAGTTTACCCTTTTTGGAGATTTGGCAATTTCTTCTTGAATATAATCAAACAGAATGAATCAAGATGTAAAAAGATTTATTTGGACTCATAAATCAGTGGGTAATCATCCTGAAGTTGAACCAATATCATAGGAGTTATGATGAAGAACGTTTTCCCACTTTTAACCGAAGTGATTCTAATTTACCCTGTTAGGAGATTTGACAATTTTTTTTTGATTCTAATCAAACTAGAAAGAATCACGATCTAAGAACCTTGATTTAGAATCGTAAATCAATGGATAATCATCCTGAAATTTAATAAATATCATAGGAGTTATGATGAAGAAGTTATCCCACTTTCAACCAAAGGTATTCCAATTTACCCTGTTTAGAGATTTGGGAATTTCTTATTGGTTCTAATCAAACCAGAATGAATCCAGATGTAAGAAGCTTTATTTGGACTCATAAATCAGGGTATAATAACCCTGAAGTTGAATCAATATAATAGGAGTTATGATGAAGAAGTTATTCCACTTTTAACCGAAGTGATTCGAGTTTACCCTGTTTGGAGATTTGGCAATTTCTTCTTGATTCTAAACAAACCAGAATGAATCACGATCTAAGAAGCTTTATTTAGACTCATAAATAAGTGGAAAAGCACCCGGAAGTTTAACCAATATCATAGGAGTCATGATAAAGAAGTTATCCCACTTTTAACCGAAGTGATTCCAGTTTACCCTGTTTGGGGATTTGGCAATTTCTTATTGATTATAATCAAACAAGAATGAATCAAAGATGTGAAAACCTTAATTTCTACTCCAAAATCAGTGGATAATCACCCTGAAGTTGAATCAATATAATAGGAGTTAGGATGATGAAGTTATCCCACTTTGAACCGAAGTGATTCCAGTATATCATGTTTGGAGATTTTTAAATTTCTTCTTGATTCTAATCAATACAGAATAAATCAATGATTTAAGAAGCCTGATTTGGACTCATAAATCAGTGGAAAATCACCCTGAAGTTGAATCTATATCATAGGAGTTATGATGAAGAAGTTATCCCACTTTTAATCGAAGTGATTTCAGTTTAACTTGTTTGGAGATTTGGCGATTTTTTCTTGATTCTAATCGAACCAGAATGAATCAAGATGTAAGAAGCTTGATTTGGACTCATAATCAGTGGATCATAACCCTGGAGTTGAATCAATATCATAGGAGTTATGATGAAGAACTTATCCCACTTTTAGCCTAAGTGATTATAGTTTACCCTGTTTGGAGATTTGGTAATTTCTTTTTTATTCTAATCAAACCAGAATGAATCACGATATAAGAAGCTTTATTTAGACTCATAAATCAGTGGATAATCACCCTGATGTTTAATAAATATCATAGGAGTTATGATGAAGAAGTTATCCCACTTTTTATCAAAGTGATTCCAATTTACCTTGTTTGGAGATTTGGCAATTTTTTCTTGGTTCTAATCAAACTAGAATGAATCAAGATGTAAGAATCTTTATTTTTACACATAATTCATTGGAAAATCACCCTGAAGTTGAATCAATATCATAGGAGTTACGATGAAGAAATTATCCCACTTTGAACCGAAGTGATTTCAATATACCCTGTTTGGAGTTTTTCAATTTCTTATTGATTCTAATCAAACCAGAATAAATCATGATTTAAGAATCCTGATTTAGACTCATAAATCAGTGGGAAATCACCCTGAAGTTGAATCTATATCATAGGAGTTATGATGAAGAAGTTATCCCACTTTCAACCGAAGTGATTTCAATTTACCTTGTTTGCAGATTTGGCAATTTCTTCTTGATTCTATTCAAACCAGAATGAATCAAGATGTAAGAAGCTTGATTTAGACTCATAAATCAGTGGATAATCACCCAGAAGTTTAATAAATATCATAGGAGTTATGATGAAGAACTTATCCCACTTTTAACCGAAGTGATTCTAGTTTACCATGTTTTGAGATTTGAGAATTTCTCTTTGATTCTAATCAAACAATAATGAATCACGATCTAAGAAGCTTTATTTAGACTCATAAATAAGTGGATAATCACTTTGAATTTTAATAAATATCATAGGAGTTATGATGAAGAAGTTATCCCACTTTTAACCGAAGTGATTCCAGTTTACCCTGTTTGCAGATTTGGCAATTACTTCTTGGTTCTATTCAAACCAGAATAAATCAAGATGTAAGAATCTTTATTTGTACACATAAATCAGTGGAAAATCACCCTGTAGTTGAATCAATATTATAGGATTTATGATGAAGAAGTTATCCCACTTTTAAAGGAAGTGATTCAAGTTTCTCCTGTTTGGAGATTTGGTAATTTCTTCTTGATTCTAATCAAACCAGAATTAGTAACGATGTAAGAAGGTTGATTTGGACTCATAAATTAATGTAGAATCAACCCAAAGTTGAATCAATATTATAGGAGTTATGATGAAGAAGTTATCTCACATTCACCGAAGTGACTACAGTTTACCCTGTTTGGAGATTTGGAAATTTCTTCTTGATTCTAATCAAAACAGAATGAATAAAGTTGTAAGAAGCTTTATTTGGACTAATAAATCAGTTGATAATTACCCTGAAGTTAAATCAATATCATACAAGTTATGATGAAGAAGTTATCCAAGTTTTAACCGAAGTGATTCATGTTTACCCTCTTTGGAGGTTTGGCAATTTCTTCTTGATTATAATTAAACCATAATTAACCATTAAATAATAAGATTGATTTGGACTCATATAGCAGTGGATAATCACCCTGAAGTTGAATCAATATCATAGGAGTTATTATGAAGAAGTTATCCCACTTTTAACCGAAGTGATTCCAATTTACCATGTTTGGGGATTTGACAATTTCTTCTTGATTCTAATAAAACAAAAAATGAATCAAGGTGTAAAAACCTTAATTTGGACTCAAATATCAGTAGATAATCACCCTGAAGTTGAATCTATATCATAGGAGTTAGGATGCAGAAGTTATCCCATTTTGAATCGAATTGATTCCAGTATACCCTGTTCGGAGATTTTTTAAATTCTTCTTGATTCTAATCAAACCAGAATAAATCATGATTTAGGAAGCCTGATTTGGACTCAAAAATCAGTGGAAAATCACCCTGAAGTTGATTCTATATCATATAACTTATGATGAAGAAGTTATCCCACTTTCAACCGAAGTGATTTCAGTTTACCTTGTTTGGAGATTTGGCAATTTCTTCTTGATTCTAATCAAAACAGAATGAATCAATATGTAAGAATCGTAATTTAGACTCACAAATAAGTGGATAATTACCCTGAAGTTGAATCAATATCATATGAGTTAGGATGAAGAAGTTGTCCTACTTTGAACCGAAGTGATTCCAGTATACCATGTTTGGAGATTTTTCCATTTCTTCTTGATTATAATCAGACCAGAATAAATCATGATTTAAGAAGATTTATTTGGATTCATAAATCGGTGGAAAATCACCCTGAAGTTGAATCTATATCATAGGAGTTATGATGAAGAAGTTATCCTATTATTAACCGAAGTGATTCCAATTTACCTTGTTTGGAGATTTGGCAATTTCTTCTTGAATTTAATCAAACCAGAATAAATAAAGATGTAAGAATATTGATTTGGAATCGTAAATTAGTGGAGAATCACCCCGAAGTTGAATCAATATTATAGGAGTTATGATGAAGAGTTAT
>CAJHQQ010004553.1:0-26608 GCA_905132885.1 Moricandia moricandioides | reverse complement strand
TGTCGGGTTCAAGTGGGACAAGCTCAAGAAGAGGCATTCCACATTCTCAAAGGGAACTTGACCAAAGCTCCTTTACTTGTCCTTCCTGATTTTTTTAAAACGTTTGAGGTCGAATGTGTTGCCTCGGGTGTTGGTATTGGTTCTGTCTTGATGCAGGAAAGGAAACTCATAGCTTACTTCAGTGGGAAGCTCGGAGGCGCCACACTCAATTACCCCACTTGCGACCAGGAGCTGTACACTTTGGTAAGAGCTCTTCAAACGTGGCAACACTACCTTTGGCCTAAGGAGTTCGTGATCCACACGGACCACCAGTCTTTGAAGCATCTTAAAGGCCAAAAAAAGCTTAAAAAGAGACACGTATGTTTGGTTGTGTTCGTTGAAACATTTCCTTATGTCATCAACTACAAGCTAGGTGAGGAAAATGTGGTGGCTGATGCCTTTTCTAGAAGGCATGTACTCCTCTCTGCTCTTGAAACAAAGTTTCTTGGTTTTGAATTCATCAAGAATTTATATGCAACTGATTTGGATTTCAAGGAAGTTTTTAGAAAATGTTCCAACACGGCTTATGGAAAGTATTATCAAACTTCTAGATTTTTATTCTTCGATAACCGCTTGTGTGTACCCCAATGTTATTTGAGGGAGTTGTTTCTTAGGGAAGCACATGGAGGAGGCCGTATGGGTAAGTATGATATTGCTTAGATATTAGATTGATGTTTTTCCACCACTTGTCACCCTCAAACCAATGGCCAAACTGAGGTTGTAAATCGAACCTTGTCTGCATTGCTTAGATCGTGGTTAAAAAGAATATTATGTTGAGTTTGCTTACAGTCATTCCACGCATTCGTCTACTAAGTTTTCGCCATTAGATGTTATTTACGGTTTCAATCCCTTATCTCCACTTGATCTTTTTCCTTTGACTTTGAGTGAAAGAGATAGTACAGATGGCAAAAGGAAGGCGGACACAATTCAGAAGTTGTATGAGAAAGTTTGTGACAAAATCAAAGCCAAAACTGAGGTTTACACAAGAGAAGCAAACAAGAAGAAAAATAAGGTTTTTTTAAGAAGACGATCTTGTTTCGTTTCACCTAAGGAAGGAACATTTTCCTGAAGAAAGAAAGTCCAAAATTATGCCTAGGGTCGATGGTCCTTTTCAGATCCTTAAGAAAATCCAAGACAATGCTTATCAGCTTGATTTGCAAGGTAAGTATGATATCTCTTCAAGCTTTAATGATTCTGATTTATTTCCTTTTTCTTGCAGATGATCCAGATTTACGGACAAATTCTTTTGAAGAAGGAGGGAATGATGCGCCTCAGTACCTGGATCAGTACATAGAAGCAGCTCAGGATGGAGATTAGGACGATCAGATTATTTCAACCAAGGTTCACTCGTCCGACCGTACCGGACAGACTGACCGAGCCGTCTATCGGATCGACCCGCGTACGTCCGAAAAAGAGCTAAGGCTGGATCCACGACCTGAAGACCAAACTGACCGTAACACAGACCGTCTTTCCCGAACAAATCGCCAAGCAAAGGCTGATGGTCGAGCCATAACCAATTTTTATCGAAAGGAATCCGATTCGGACCATAGCTTCTCTCTTTTGGCCCGTTTGGTCCGTACCGCATGTCCAGACGGACGTACTGATGGACTAACATACAAGTTCAATCAGTACATCGACTTTTCTCATCAGAATTTCTCGAAGGCAAGAACCATGAACCTTTCTGATGATTTATCCCATACTTGTACCAGTCCCATTCATGAAAAACTCTCATCCGATCATACCGACATTCCGACGTGCGTACTGCTCCTTACCGCGGGTCATGCATCAGGATACATCAAACCTGGACAAAAATAGGCAAAGGGTCATCTAAGGACCAGGCTGGGTTCGGATGAACCTGGACAGTGGGGGAGGGGTTATATCGACCAGAACTTGAACCGAAGTGTCATGTTGACTACTTTTAGTCTTTGTTGTATTTCCTAGGTGTGTATTTTCACAAAGGTTCTTAGTCTTTTCATATGCTTTGCTACTATAAATATGTAATCCCCTATCAGCAATAAACCGTTCGATCTTCTCCCCTTAAACTTTTGAGTTTTACTCTTTGTTCTTGTTAGAACATTTCTTGTTTCTTGGTGTGGTTAGCTCCAAGCAAACTGCTCTTTCTTGTTGGACTTGTGCGTCACATCAAGCAACGGATCGAGTTTGCCTTTTTTGGACCTGTGAGTCATATCAGGCAACAACTAGGTTCGGGAATATCAGTAGCCATTCTGCAACTACTGTGCGACCCTTCATTCCATCAGTTCTCCATCGGAGTTCATATCTAAATACCTTACCGGTCGAGTGATCTTTCCTAGGGCGTATCACAAAGTATGCGGGGTTAATGGTTGTTGTCCCGTTGCAAGCTCGAACGGACTCCGTCCCGTCACCTCGCTGCGTTGAATATAGTATAAGAACTGGGCTATGTCCAGCAACTTGGCCTAGTCCCGTTGGTTGGTGCTCACAAAGTTTCGAAGATATCCCTCAACCAAGGCATTCACCCTCTCGGTCTGCGCATCAGATTGAGGGTGAAAGCTTGTTGGGAAACTTAATTCTGTTCCCAGCATCTTGAACAGCTCCTTTCACAAACGCCCGGTGAATCGGGGATCCCGATCAATCACAATGATCCTCGGCAGTCCCCAAAGTTTCACCACGTTCTTGAAGAACGCCCTTGCTGCTTCCTCCGCGGTACAGTCTCGACCACATGCCACGAACGTCCCATACTTAAATAACCGATCTATGATAACCAAGTTGGATCCAAACCCTTCAAACTTTGTTAACGCGCTGATTAAGTCAAGCAAAACCGAGTCCCATGGTCGCTTCGGGATTGGAAGTGGCTGCAGCAAACTCGCAGACTGCTTATTCTCAGACTTGTCTTGTTGGCAAACTAGACAAGTTTTTACATACAACTCCATGGTATCCCTCATCCATGGCCAGTAGTAGCCAACTTCAACAAGTGCCATCATTCTCTTCTGTACTGGATGGCCCGCCCACCGAGTATCATGGCACTCCCGAATGAAATCACGTCAAAGATTATCCTACTTCGAGGCATAGAGTCAACGACCTTTGGTGTAGAGTAGCCCGTCCTCTACCCAAAATCGATGCACCTTCCCCTTATTGGACAGCTTCACTAACTCCTTGGCAACTGGATCACGCTCCATCCCCTCCCGGATCCGAGCCATAATGGTCCCCTCGACTTGGCTCATGGTCGCTAGTTCCGTCTTCCAACTTAGTGCATCAACTACTACATTCACCTTTCTTGGCTTATACTCCAAGGTGTAATCGAACTCAGCCAGAAACTTTTGCCATCTCGCCTGTTTTGGGGATAGCTTCTTCTGAGTTTGAAAGTAGCTTATTGCCACGTTGTTCGTTTTAACGAAGAAATGGGCTCCCAGAAGATAGTGTCTCCAAACTCACAAGCAATGGACTATGGCGGTCATCTCTTTCTTCTGTACTGTGTACCGCCGTTCAGTATCATTCAGCTTGCAGCTTTCAAAGGAAACCAGATGTTCATTCTGCATCAGCACTCCCCCAATGGCAAAGTCGGAGGCATCCATGTGTAACTCAAACGACAAGCTAAAATCGGACAAAGGAAGGACAGATTCTTGACTCACCGCCGTTTTCAGATCCTCGAAAGCTTCTCGACACTGATCAGACCACTCCCATGCCTTCCCCTTCTTGAGAAGGTCAGTCAGTGTCTCAGCCTTCCTCGAATATCTCTCAATGAACCGTCGATAGTAGTTGACCAGGCCAAGGAAAGATCTCAACTCCGTCACCTTGATCGGAGCCTCCCACTCCATAATCGCCTTAACCTTCGGTTCATCCGTCTTCAGCTTACCATTACCGATGATATGGCCTAGGAACTGAACTTTATCAGTTTCAAATGTGCACTTTTCCCGATTCACGAACAGCTCGTTCGCACGAAGAACCCGGAATACTGTCCATAGGTGATCTACATGCTCCTCCATCGAGTTGTTGTGGATGACAATATCGTCTACGTATGCCACCATGAACCAATCCAAGTATGTCTGTAGGATCTGGTTCATAAGGGTGAAAAACGTGGCTGGGGAATTTGTAATACCGAATGGCATCACCAACCATTCGACTGACCTGTACCGCGTTATGCATGTTGTCTTCGGCTCGTCTCCTTCCGCTATCCGGACTTGATAATATCCCTTCTGTAAGTTCATCTTCGTATAGACCTTTGCCCCACCAAGTTTATCGAATAGATCCACGATCAATGTAATTGGATAACGGTTTTTTGTTGTCACCTTATTAAGGGCCCGATAGTCCACGCACATTCTCAATGACCCATCGTGCTTCTTCTGGAACAGATTGGTGTGCCATAAGGTTCCTTTGACGGTCTCATCTCCCCCGTCCCTAACAACTCATCGACTTGTTTCCATAACTCCTCAAGCTTGGATGGAGCCATCCTGTAAGGCGCCATGGATGGTGTTTTGGCTCCTGGCTCCAACTCGATCAGATGGTCCACCTCCGTCCTCGGTGGCAACTTCTCGGGCAACATGGCTGGCATCACGTCCTTATTCTCTTTAAGGACCACCTCAACGACTTAAGGGATGGACTCCACGTTCTTAGATTCATCCTCCATCTTCATTATGGCCAAAAACGTGAGTTCACCCTTCTTCACCCCCTTGGTGATCTGCATTTCTGACAATTGCCATCCCATCTGTCTTTTCTTCCAAGGCTGGAATCATGCACGGTGATCCTTTCTTGAGTATGCACACCGAGCTCAACGCAGGCATGGGTATGGCTGAGACTTGTCTCATGAAGTCCATACCCAAGACCACCTTGAAGTCGTCCATAGGAATGACTAAGAAGTCCACCGGTCTGCCCCAACTGCCCAAGCGCATCCCAACCCGTCGGGCTAACCCGTTGACGGGTTGAGCCTTACCATTCACCGTCTTCATCCAACCATCCATCTTGGACCACTTCACACCGAGTCTCACGGCCTCATCTATGGCCATGAATTTATGAGTGGCCCCCGTGTCCACCATAACTTGGGTTGGTTTTTCGTTGATCCAAGCTTCAACGTACATGAGCCCATTGCTTGTCGGCTTCACCACCGGGTTAGCCTTCAGTGCGTTGAGTAGCTGTAACGACCCCATTTTACGTGGTCCCTCCTCCGGAGTCTCGGTCTCCCGATTCTCCATAATTGCGGACAAAGATCCTATCTTCGGGCAATCCTTCATTGCATGTGTCCCCTATCACAAAAATCATCCTCCCTGAGGAACAAAAGACTTCTTTCTCGCTTCAAAACCCTCCCGTCGAGCACCCCTCTCAAAGCTCCTTGGGTTGGATGGCCGGGTTTTATCCCGTCCTGCTCCCTCGCCTTTGACCACGACCTTCTCCTTCCTCTTGACAGACTCGGACGGACCCGAGGTACGAAAGTCAGTCAAAGACTTGGCCACCACAATTGCCTCATCGACGGTCTGAACACCCCTCTGCTGCAACTCTTGTTTGGCCCAAGATTGCAGTCCATCGGTGAAGTGAAACACGAGATCCTCAGCTGTCATGCTCGGAATCTGAAGCATGAGAGTTGTGAACTCCTTCACATAGTCTTGAATCGAGCCATGGTTTCGAAGTTCCCTCAACTTCTTACGGGCCTTGTAGACAACATTCTCGGGACAGAACTGCCGTTTCAGCTCCCTCTTGAAATATACCCAAGTATTTATCCAGCATGTTCCCTGCTCGATCTTCGAGTGCTTTTTTTGCCACCAGAGCATTGATTTGTCTGCTAGATAAGACGTCGCGGCCTTGAATTTTGCATTCTCATCCCCCAAGTTGAGATTGTCGAAGTACTGCTCCATCTGCCAAAGGAAATTCTCGACCTCCTTGGAATCCCTCACACTGTTAAACCGGTTTGGTCGTGGAAAGTCAACCCGACCAGCACTGGTTCCTCCAACGGCTCTAGCATTCACGCTTGCCCTCTTGACCAACATGATGTCCTCCTCCATATCAGTAAAGTGTGCCTTCATCCCCTCGATGTCATCACGCACAGCCTGGATGGATCTCGTCATCAACTCCTCGAGTCAAATGAACCAAGAGTCTAAGTCGGCAGTATTTTGCTTGACCTCCTCAAGCCTACCGAACACCACACCTTCCAGCTCAGTTACGGTATGCTCGACCCTCTCGAGTTTCTCAACAATTTCACCTACGGCTATACCCAAGGCCTCATGGGAAACACTCTTTTCCCGTTGGGTTCCAGCACGTGTGGACGTAGCCTCCCTTCAACGTTCCTCCAAACCGGATGTCAAACTGACCTCCTTTTCTTTACCTCACTTTGTCATTTTTCTCTCGGACAGAGTCTCCCCTTGTCTGCATCGTAACGTAGCTCTAATACCAACTGTCACAGACTAATTTCTTCAAAACAATCAGGATGTGCGACCTTAGCACTTTTCACCATTGTGATTTGCTAAGTCAACCTTTCGGATAAACTGATCAGCACTTAAAGAGAAACTGAGACGTTGTTAGAGAGAATCTAGAGCTTTTAGGAAATGTTTTCTTATTGAGTTTTCTGAATGAATTTTACAATGAGGCTTTTCCCCTTTATATACACATCACCTCCTTAACGGACGGCTGAGATCAAATTGATCTAACAGATGAGATCATTACCCTCCTATGAAGTAAATACACCTTGAAATACTTTCCCCTTAAATATCTTACCCTTTAAGATAGCTCACATTATTTTATATTATCCTTACTTAGATATTTTACAAAACTTAAACACTTAAAAAAATACTAAATATAAATCGTCCCGAAACCTCGTGCTTCTGGTCTGTTTGTTCTTCAAAAGGATGAGGCGTGGCATGTGGCCTATGCAATCATCACTCGGAAACATGATGGTATCTATTCTCCTCATGTACTTACACTTCCAAAGTGCAAAGGAAACTGACTCAAATCTCTATGGAAATCATTTCTCTACAGACTAGTATGCCATTGTGAACTTTGTGTCCTAGAGACAGGAAGACCGAGTGAAACTCTTCTTTTCTCGGTATGTTGAGTGGCGGCTCTTTGCATGTGCCAGAGGAGCAAAAGCACATGGCCCATTTTTTATAGAAAAGTCCTTTATATTTAAGGCTCATTTAAAAGAAAAAAAAAATGAAAATATTATAGCAGTGTATCATCATATCAATTATGAATATGATCTATCATATACTTCATACTAGTGGTTGGCCCGCCCTACGGGCGGGTCTGTTTACATAAAAACTATATTTTGATTAATTCACATAATTTAAGCAAAATATTTTAAATGTAGTGTAACCATTAATAATCTCAAAATTAAGATGAATCAAACCGCATATGACTGTTTTCTGAAAATGAAAATTCTCTTCAAAGTCTAAAACCAAAAAAGTAACTCAATCATTTAATCGTTCTAGTGTTTGTTGTATTGAAAGAATGTATATAATTCATATCTAATCAAATATCGTATTCTTAGTTTCTACATAGTAACAATGATAACATCCTAACGCATATACAATTACATAATTAAATGGAACAAAACAATAAAAATATGTACGCTATATATTCTAGCCCAACAATTATGTGTCTTCCTTTCTTCACGTTTCAAGCATGCTGTAGATTTGAGATCCTGGTAGTGGAATCCTTGAGTAATATGCACCAGGTGAATATTATCCTTGAGTCTTCTTCTATTGAAGTTAGAGAGACCTTGTTTCATCCAGAGCGTTTCACAGAACTGCAAAATTTAATTTTAAGTATCACCAATCTCCTGCCAAGGATGGGTTCTTGGTCCATTGATTATGTCACAGCTCTCTGGAACACTTTAGCTTTGCCAGTGGTAGAAAGTTTCATCCTTTATCACTACACTTAATCCTACATCTATTTTTAATAGAGACTTGGAGTGCTCTGACTTTGTTTGAAAATAAAATTAAAAAACTAATGCAACGAACATGTCGACATGTCTTTGCAAGTCCAACTCTCCTTCTTCTTCTAAATTACTCATTGTGCTACTTCTTTCCAGAGGACCCTACTTCCTTCTGTTGTGCATCATCGCATTTGTTCCTACAAAGAAAGTTTTTTTTAGATAACTAACTTGCTCTTAAAATCGACATCAGACAAAAGATCATAGAAAACGTAGTTTGTAATATATCCTATGCGCTTGCATTTCTAAATTTCATTCAAATATATAATATGCCTATCTAATACAATTTCAGCAACAACAAAGGCTATAACCGGTAACCATAAAAGGAATATGGAGAATAAGAAGGAATAAATGTAATTTATAATATTTATATTCTTTATAGAGAAAATAAATATTTATTACTTATGTTCTTCCTCAACTTTGATTAGAAATAAATGTATTCTATAATTTTTTAAATATAAAAGAATGTTAAAAAATCATAAGTAACAAATATTTCTTGTAAATGGTTTAAATTGTTAAGAATTATAATAAATTTAATATTTCCGATCATTCTTTTGGTCACCATTTAAAACCAAAGAAAATTTGGATTTTATGAGAAAAAAACTATTTAAGAATGTAAGAAAATATGCCGTAATAATCAATGTCAATAGTCAAATCTTAGCAATGAACTTATGTTACATTACTATGTTGGTTAAAAGTATTTTTGAATTATCAATAGTTAGCTAATTGTTCTTTTTTGCATATTATCTTCTATTTTTTTACACCCATATATGCTTAGCTTAAATGCAAGAATGCAATTTTTGCATATAGATGACAATATTGATCACAACTTACATTAATGAATTCACCAAACTCCAAAATAATTTTTTTCAAAGAAAAAAATATTTAGTGATTTGTCCGCAGTTTGCGCAGAGTATTGTTTATTTTTGAGTATATGGTGTTAATTTTAGTTGATAATTGAATATCCATATATTAGAACTCGGTTTTGGAAATTTCTTAGTTAAGTTGTAGTTAATTATATTGTAATATATTTATTAATAGTCATTTTATTACCTTGTTACTAATATAATTCAGAAACTTCCTATATTTACTATTTGAGACAATAATTATTATACTTTTTTGTAACAGAGTTGACAAACTAACATTTGCATATTATGAGCTATTAACATCTGTTTTGGGCAATAGTTTTAGGTTCTGAATTCATGACATTTATATAACCAAAATCATTAGCAAAGAAACCAGAAGAGATGGATGATTAATATTTGTGAAGAAAATCAAGACCAACAGAGATCTGCGATTCGGAACCCACCAGCTACACCAGGTCTTCCCATCGGTGTATGTCAAAGTATGAAGAAGGACATACATAATGAAATATGTTTCGAATATGGCTCGGAGAATATACATACCTTGAGACTTTTATCAGACAATGGTTTTCCAACTGAATCAAACCTGACTTGCTGAAGCCAAAAAATCCCTGACCCTTTCCCCCCATGTTTCCAGTTATGTATTCCAGAGCTCTAAGCAACATAAGTTATTTCAAATGAAATTTGTTATTCTGTTTTCCACTTTTTTGGGATAAGAAAACGGAAGTGTAAAATAGTTTTTCAACATATTGATACAATCATAAGTTTTGCTCTAACATTATTAAGTTCACGGCAAATCTCAAGACTGCATCAGGAGAAACAAAATTACTATGTGAAGCGTTCTGACAAGATCCCAACAACAGAGAATGGAAATAGATGTACATGTGCAAGAGAATAAATGAAACCTTAATAAGCAACTGATTTTCTTGAGGTAGCTGCCAACAAAACAACAGTTTTAAGAAGCTTAATCCTTGTTTTGTGCAAGATGATAGATAAAAAGGAGCTATCCGTAAAAATTCAAACATAAAGCAAAGGTACAAATATAATTAGATTCTCTGCAGGCTTATCTTGTTAATTTTACAGAAAAGGTATATGACAAGTGATAAAAAGGTACCTTGAGAGTCAGAGCATAAGAAGAAAGATTTAGCATAGTCAAGTCTATGGAGTTCTTCCATGTTGACTCCACCCAAATTTCGCTGCTCCTCATGTGCAAGAACTTCTCCTTCATTCCTTCCAGCTGTCAATAACTCCATCGCATGTGCTACCATCCTATCAACAACACATAAAAGACTACCGTCCTGATTTGTTAAATATTTTAGCATTCTACATGGATTTAGTAACAAAAAACAAATACCGTCTTGCCTACCAAGAGCCAAACTCTTTGGAACACACTGCAAGCACAACCTGCCTCACTTCATTATCGACTTTCTTTAATAAGGGAATGAGATACTTGGTTGAGAAAAGGCTGAATGGTCCATTTACCCTAGAAAGGGGGATCACTCTCTAAGCCTAAGTAACCAAGCCAAATTAGAGTGAAAGAAAGATGAGATAGTTACACCTCTGGTTGATTTTAACTTCATTGTTTTCTCCAAAACTTCCACTTTGCAGTCTCAGAAGCTTATGGGAAGTTTGGCCTGACTGAACACATTTTCCGGGCAAGATTGTACATGTCATCTACTCCCTGCAGTGCCACATGGTATAATAGGGATTGAGTAAGAAACAATACGGCTTAAATCTAAAACCGACAAACAATAAGTAAAGTAATTCACCTTCGCGAATGGCCTGAAATAGATAAATTGTTAAACAAAAAAATCCATCCAGTTAGATGTCGAAGCTGAGAGGAAACCTATTTTCCCATCTCAATCTTCAATACTTCTCAAGCCGTCGCGGGTCTGATGGTGAGCAGGTTGAACCCCAAATCTTAGAGATTAGATCATAATAAATAAGTGAAATTAAATATATAAGAAGAGAAGTTGACTGCTCAACACCTGTTTTCCAAGATAAGCACATAGGAAAAACTGGATTGACTTTGCCACTCCTAAACCAAAGAAAACTTAAGTGATTACAACTTGAGTATATAGGCAAGTATATGATAAGATAATTTATAATACCAACACACAGAAGACAAAAAAAAATATTACTTGTTATAAGGAATCAACCTCTGGAGAAATAGACAGGTAGCCACAGTTGTCCACCACACATTTCACTCGGTTAGGATCATCTTCGTCTTCTGGTTTTAATGATGTCACTGTTGTGCTAAACACTGCATCTGGTGATACCTAAAATTCACAACCATTAGAACACTATTTAACAAATTCTAAAGTATCAAGACAGTTCAATTGTATTTTATAATTATATTAAGATGAAACATATAATCTCAACTAAAGCATAACCTGAAGTGCTTTGTCAACACCGTCTGTAATCTCAGGCTCAGTGAGCACTTCATCTCCTTGAATGTTAGCGACCACGTCATACTTCTTCTCCATCTTTTTTAGTGGTTCATTGCACCGCTCAGTACCTATGGATCCACCAAATGATACGTAGCTTAATCCAAGAGAACAAAACCAAATCAGGGGACTAAAGAAATATACAGACCATTTCTGCAGGACTCTGAAGTCATGATGACATCAGCACCAAACCTGTGACAGAAATCCGCAATCCTTTCATCTTATTCCTACAACTGATAAGTACAAAAAATACAACAAAACAAACATCTTGTAACCTCAACAGTCATAAGATAACAAAAAAGATTCAAACAGACGAGCTTCCAACCAAAAAGTCATGCCAATTCAAGCAGGATTGAATACCATAATTAACAGCAGTTACTTAATTGCCTTAGAAGCGAAACGTTGGCGGTTTCGCACAGACGTGGTCTCGAGCGTATTCGGGAAAACAAAAAGAATGTGAGTAGGGATAACTTCTTGGGCCTCAAAAAATAATGAAATATTTGTAATGAGGCTAACTAAATCATAAGCAGGTCTACTACGCTTTGATACAAAATCATAAGTCAGAAACATCAAAAATAAAAGTGTGACATGTGGCATCAATTGCCCTCTCCTTTCTGATGATGTGGCACAATAATGAGAGACCAAACTCTACTTTATTTATAAAGATGTTTCATTTTAAATGTCACTTTAATTTTTTCACACGAATTAAGAAAAAAAATAATTTTACATATTTTCTATATAAAAACACAACTACCTATACAATTAATCATATTTCAACCAATAGAATAAGAAATTGCAATTATAAAAATAAATTTTGTATCGAAAGTTTAAAACAAATCTATTGTGACACAAAAAAAAACTTTTCTAGAACGAAACTTAATACGAAATGGAGGGAGTATATGGGCTGGGCCTCGGTATGTTTTCCAAGTTTCAATCCACACAACATGAAAGAAGAGTAATGCTACAAAACATGGTGAGCTCCCGGTCATCGCAGGAAGTCATCTTCCAACAAATCGACAAGACTGTCAAGATCAGAATGATGTCATTACAAAAGAGCCACGCCAGGGCTTTGGATGTGCCTACTAATCATGGCTTGGTGATATTCATACTATTATTTTCTTCGTGTGATCTGTTGTCATTTCAGAACAAATTATAAAACACGTAGCAGGATCTGTAAAAAGTTTTATTTTCTTTTAATCAAATTTAATATTTTATTTTTAAAAAAAATTACTATAAAGCTCATATATATATCGAAAAATGGAGTACCAAAATATACGTTGACTTACTGTTTGTTTTTATACCAATTAAGTAAAAATAGAGAGAGACAAAAAAAATTCTAATTTAAAAGATTTTAGTTTTGTACAACTAGGTTCAGTCTGCGCTACGCGTAGAATATGCATTGTGTATAGATATATACTGTATATTTTTATCGCATGAGCTTTATATTCGGATTTGCAAAACAAAGAATATATTAAAAGAACTGAATGTGAAAACATCTCCATAAACAAATTACGCGGGATATTTATATTTGTTGTTGTGTATGATATTGTTAAGGTGATGTAGTTTTGAAAATAATAGTTTTAAGTGGATCTTTTAGTGTTGCCAATGTGGTATATAATAGTAGGTGATTGGTTCATATATTTTGTATTTCTTTTATCAATAATGTGCTTTTGTGTGTATTCTATTATTTGTTAGTGATGAAGCGGCCTTCGTTGCAGTCAATAAGTAAATTAAATTTGGAGATATTTGTGTTTAATCATTACTAACGGTTTTGGTTAGGTATGGATTGTTGGCTTTCGGTTTGGTAAAAATCAGTTGTTGTTGGGGTCAAAAACGGTTATTCCGAAATCATCGACTAAGGTTACCATTTCTAGAAATAACTTATTGAAATAATATTTCAATAAGGAACAAAAGCACCTTGAACCTAGGTCCTCGTATGGCAACCTTGCGTATACCAACATGGGTCACCATATGGTGATCTCGCCTTTAACAACCCAGGTTGCCATATGGCGAGCAACACCCGCAAAGCACGGGTCGCCATATGGTGACCTACGCACCAAGGTTACAGATCGCCATATGGCGACCTGAACCCGTATAGTCCGGGTCGCAATATGGCAACCAGAACCCGTATGATCTGGGTCGCCATATGACGACCTCGACCCACACAGTCTGAGTCGCAATATAGCGACCTGAACCCGTACGATCCAGTTCGACATATTGCAACCTCGACCCACACAGTCTGGGTCGCCATATGGCGACCTCGACCCTTCGAGTTTGGGTCGCCATATTGCGACCTAGGCCCTCTGCGTCCGAGTCTCCATATGGCGACATAGGCTCCCCGAGTTTGGGTCGCCATATGGCTACCTGACCTTTCAAAGATTGGGTCGCCATATGGAGACCTCAACTCTCCAAGTCTGGGTCGCCATATGGCGAGTGAGACCACACCCATTGGCTTCTCTCTCGAATATCGATCAAAATTCTCTTCGTTTCGTCTCAATCGGAGTTACTGTTGGAATTTAATGATAAAACCCGCTTAAACTCATTTTCCTAAATGAAGTTCATGATTATCGTATAAACGGCAACAATTTACTCAACACCACAGTTTTGTAAACTATACGATAAGTGTGAACTTCCTTTCTAAAGCAACGTCGTATCATTAAACGTCCTTTCGAAGAAGTCGTAAAACGTTTAAGTCGAAATACGGCCCAAAGAGGCCTAGGACGCGATTAAAGAACCACTTGCGATTCCATACGAAATTGAGCCCAGCAATGTTATGACGGCGTGTCTTTACTCACAGAAGGAGATAAGTCTCACGAAATTAGAAGATAAATGTCAAGTTTCCAAGATACTGATGAAGATCGAGATATAAAGAAATGTTTCCACTAAGCGATAAACTCGACCTAAGGGCAAAAAAGGGAAGGGGAACCGACCCAAAAGGCATATATAAGGGGAGCTGAATGCAAAGGCGCAAGCATCCGAGGATTGAGGCCTATAATAACTCTGCTAACTTAGAAGAACTTAGAATATAGGCAGCTGCATATACGAAACTTTACTTAGATACTTCTCCATCTCTGTTCTGAAATTCTCTCAGTTAGCTAGATTCTACTCGTTTTGTTCTTCTGAAAATATTGTAGCCTTATTCTTGTCAATCAATAAAACGCCTTTGTGCAACTTACTATCGATATTCTGTTATCTCTTTCTTCTTCATTTCCGTGTGTTTAAGCAGATAATCCAGGACCTCTGGGAAAGTCGGGTTCTTTTGGCTTTCCTTAATTTACGGAAATTGAAAGTGTGAATTTCGGTTCCTACAGTTTGGCGCTAGAAGGAGGGGGTCGGATTCTCTAACTCAAAAATCACCGAGTGACTTAGAAAAGATATGCCTAACCAAACAGGAAGCAACATCATCTCCTTCAAGGAGAGATAAACGACCGACTTAGTTAAACCTCTCAACGATCTCCTTCTAATAAAGCTGACAGTCCAGAATATCGATCTCGCAAGGATATTGGTCGAAACCGGAAGCTCGGTCGATATCATCTTCAAAAAAACCCTCCATAGAATGGAAATCTGTCCATCCAAAATCGTGGAAGACCCAAAACCGGTAGTAGGACTCTCGGTGGAGGCTATCATGACTCTTGGCATAATCAACCTCTTGGTTAGAGCCGGCAGCATAACAAAAATCATAGAGTTCCTGGTCATCAATCGACCCACACCATATAACGCAATCGTAGGAACTCCATGACTGAATTCAATGCAAGATGTCCCGTTAACATACCACATGTGACTCAAATTCCCAACGCTTTGCGGAATCGAGACAATCTGGGGGAATAGAAAAATCTCGCAAGTCTGTTTTGCGGCGAAACTAAAACGAAGGGCTCGTCATCAGATACTCCCTCCAACAAGAAAATGAAGTCGTTCGTTGATGAAAATGCCTTAGGACCAAACGAAACATAAATCTTTTGGCAGTAGCGAGTAGCCGAAGCACTCGAGGGAAAACGCAAACTAACCTGCAAACCCGTGGTCTCAGTATGCCTCGACGAAGCATTCCCAGACCGCTACGTTGAAATTAGCGCTGATCTTCGCGAGTCCTTGAAAACCGAGCTTGTTGCCTGTCTAAGAATGAACTTACACGCGTTCGCATGGGCTGCAGATGACATGCCAGGGATTGAAATAAACATTACATGTCATGAACTTAACGTCGATCCAACTTTCAAACTGAAAAGACGAAAGTTGGGTCCTAAAAGGGGAAGGTGCCTGACTTGCTTGCTAACCCAGTCGTCGTCAAAAATAAAAACGGCAAATGGGGAGTCTGCGTCAATTTTACCGATCTCAACAAAGCGTGTCCGAAGGATAGTTTCCCACTGCCTCATATCGATCGACTAGTCGAGCGACGGCAGAAAACAAACTATTGTCATTCATGGATGCTTTCTCCGGGTACAATCAGATCATGATGAACTCCGATGATCAGGATACAACCGCTTTCATATCCGACCACGGTACTTACTGCTACAGAGTAATGCCGTTCGGCCTTAAGAACGTTGGTGCAACTTATCAACGACTAGTTAACCAAATTTTCTCCGAACAGATCCGAAAAACTATGGAAGTATACATCGACGACATGCTCGTAAAATCTATTAAGGAGCAAGACCATGTCAACCACCACCAAGAATGCTTCGAGAGGTTAAACCTACATAACATGAAATTGAACCCCTCAAAGTGCTGGTTCGGGTTGGCATCGGGAGAATTTCTGGGGTACCTCGTGACCTTTCGGGGAATCAAGGATAATCCAAAACAGATCACCGCGATGATTGAGATGGCATCTCCAAGAACCAAGCAAGAGGTGCAAAAGTTAACAGGTAGAGTCGTAGCACTCAATCGTTTGATCTCACGATCAACGGATAAATGCTTACCTTTCTACGACTCCTTGAAAGGGAATAAAAAGTTTGAATGGACTGAGGAGTGCGAGAAAGCTTTCCAACAGCTGAAGCACTACCTTTCCACTCCACCGGTGCTCGCAAAACCCGTAGAAGGGGAACCTTTGTTCCTGTATATTGCAGTATCCATAATGGCCGTAAGCGAAGTCTTCATCCGAGAAGAGTGAGGCGAACAAAAGTTTATCTTCTACGTAAGTAAAACCCTGCTGAATGCAGAGACGCGTTACCCGCTAATGGAGAAACTAGCTCTCGCGGTCGTGATGTCAGCCCAAAAACTGAGGCCTTATTTCCAATCTCATATGATCATAGTACTCACATCATTTCCGCTGCAGACGATCTTGCATAGCCCCAGTCAATCTGGAAGGTTAGCAAAGTGGGTAGTCGAGCTAAGCGAATATGATATCGAGTATCGAGCGAAAGCTTGCAAAAAATGGTAAGTGCTCGCTGACTGACTTCACCAATATGGGAAGTACTGGAACAATCATTTTGATTAATTTTCCAGGCATCCAACAACAAAGCCGAGTACGAAGCCCACATCGCCGTCTTACGACTGGCTCGCGGCCTGAAACTACGCAACATCCACGCATACTGCGACTCGCAGCTGGTTGAAAATCAGTACAACGAAGAATACGAGGCAAGAGATGGTAGAATGGACACCTACTTGAAGGTTGTCGAGGACCTAACCCAAAGCTTCGATCAATTTGCGCAAAAACGCCCAGGAAAATGCTCTGGCCGCACTAGCATCCAGCTCGGGTCTAGGTCTGAGCAGGGTAATCCCCTGGAATTCATAGACCATTCTAGCATCGGGCCGCCTATCGTCATAAACCTGATCAAGTCATCTGACAGTGACACCGACGAAGTCGATATCCAGGCAACACGAGACTCCGAGAAATCTGAGTACAGATTCGACGAACCTTGGAAATAGACAATCCTTGCGTACATCGCCGACGGGAAACTCCCAACAGATAAATGGGCAGCCCGAAAGACTAAAGCCCAATCCGCACGATACGTCTTGGTCTACGGAGAACTCTACAAGTGGAGATTTTCTGGGCCACTCGTGACCTGCGTACAAGGACGGAAAACACAAAGGATAATGGACGAGGTCCATTCTGGATCTTGCGGAAATCTCTCTGGTGGAAGGTCCCTCACGGTCAAAATCAAACGCCACAGACACTACTGGCCTAAAATGATCAAAGATTTCGAGAACCTTGCGCGAAAATGCGAAAAAAAAGCCAGAGGCACACCCCAACTATCCATCAACCGGCAGAGGTCCTCTCATCGATCTCGGCAATGCATCCATTTATGCGATGGTCGATGGACATAGTTGGACCTATGCATAGGTCAAAGCAAAAACGCTTCCGGTTAGTCTTGACAGATTTTTTCACGAATGGGTTGAAGGAGACTCCTACGCAAGCATTAAAGACGCCCAGGTCGAAAGCTTTGTATGGAGAAACATCGTCTGCAGAGATGGGGTCCCATATGAAATCGTACGGACAATGGATCTCAGTTTATTTCGACCAGATTTGAGGTCTTCTGCGATAAGTGGAAGATACGACTGACCAAATCAACCCCTAGATACCCGCAATGCAACGACCAAGACAAAACTACTAATAAGACCATCCTTGATGGACTTACAAACACTTGGGCACCAAAAATGCTTAAAGGAGTCTTATGGTCGCACCGCACAACTCCGAGACGCACGACAGGGGAAACTCCATTCGCCTTCGTATACAGAGCAGAATGTATGATCCCTGCGGAAGTTGAATTTCCCGGGTTACGCAGAAGATTGCTCCCAAAACGAGAGGATTCAAAAAACCTAATGATGCTTAACGAGCTAGATCTAATCAACAAACCTCGGGACCAGGCCCTCATACGAATTCAGAACTATCAGCTGGCTGCCGCGAAATACTAGAACTCAAACGAGCCCAACCGCAGGTTCAAAGAAGGATACTTAGTCCGACGAAAGGTCTTCCAAAACACTGCCAAGCGAAACGCTGGGAAACTCGGAGCAAACTGGGAAGGACCGTACAAAGTCGTAAAAATAGTGCGACCAGGCGCTTATGAAATCGCAAACATGCAGGACTTCAAGGTTACTAGAACCTGGAACGCGATGCACCTAAAAAATACTATCACTAAGCATTCTCTTAAAACTGAACTACGAGACGGCTTGATCTCCAACAAGGGCTACGTAGGTAATTCGTCGCAAAACGAGTTCAGCTGTCCCCCCTCTCTAATAAAAGGGGGAGGAGTGGGTACGTATATGTATACTCCTATACTCCCAAAAAAATCAAAAATATTTGTTGCTGTACTCGATATTTTCAAAAAACTTTTAAAAGAAAACGCAATTTTTTCTCGCATAATTCTTCTATCATCAAAATGTCAAATCTCGTAATTTACTTCGCCCAAAAAACGATGTAAAGAACGACGCCCTTCCGCAAAAAATCTTGTTGCAAGATGCAACATATGAAAAATCGAACCCTCGACTTGGCGAGACGTCGCCAACGCACGAGAAATCTTTTTTCATAAAAACTTTTCGAACAAAATCTTACCAAAAGCAGTCCGCTTGCGACTATAAAACACACACCCTCTCAAACACATGTCTTTCGCGAAATCTCAAAAACGGTAAATATCTACCAATAAGTTTGTTGCTGATCAGAACAAACTCTCAATGTCCTAAACAGACTACGTTATCTCGCAAGCATAGCTCTCGTACATCTGACACAAGGATAATAGCGCTATAAAAGAAATCTAGAATTTTTGGTCAGCGCTTTCGAGAGACTTAAAAATTGTCCTCGAAGAGATGGTTGATTCCGACCATACAAGTCGTATAAGCCGAGAACATATCACGGACTTTAAGAAGTATGGGATCAGGTTGAAATCGCAACACGAAAAACGAAAGCCGATTAGTCATCGCACAGCCTTAACTGAGAGTAAACCTAGGTCTTGCAATAAACCCAACACACTGGTCTCTAACGTCTCAACGCATGGATATCGAAAGATACAAGATTCTGAAAGCATGCCTCTTCGTTCACATCTAAACGCTCGCGGAACCTTTCCACACATCTCAAATGAGAAACTAACAGAACGATCTATAAAGAAGAGTTAGGTTATGAGATGACAACTCATAATCTTCCCTCTACACGCAACTACTCGACATATTCAAATCCTTTCAATAAAAAGGTTGGTCCATTCATCCAAAAGCCTCAAAGTGGCAGGGATTCAAACTCACATGCTGTCAGTCCCAAAATAAAACAAGGCCACACTTGGCCGATGCAAACATAAACGAAAACATAAAAGTTCCAAACAAGACTGAAACCTCACTCATCGTCAGTTCCCGCAACCTCACCTTCGACCATCACTTCGTCCGAGCTTGGGGCTGCACATCTGACGACCACGGCATCAAACCCTCCTGCATCGCCCGAGCATGTCGGGAGGAGGCACTCGGATCTCAGACTGCAGAGGATCGTATCGAAATCACCCTCAGGAACCCTTAACTCTTCTTTACGCACCAAAATTCGGGCTTCTTCGGCTCGTGGAGATAGAGGTGTGTAACCCTTGAAAATGCTGGATCTCGCTCATTCCTCCCTTAAAGGCCGCGAGAGCCAGATCCCTACTTCAATTGGCTGCAAAAAAATCAAGGGAGCCAGCAATCCTCGACAAGTGGGCCTCGAACTCAGTGCGAAGGGCCGTCTTGGCTTCCTCGATCCCACGAACCGTCGATCCTTTTTTGCTCGGGAGACGACGCTTGAGCCGACGAACCTCGAAAGCTTTTGTCTTCCTGACTTGCTTCGCCTTGATCAGGGAGCTCGCGGTCT
The DNA here is from genome assembly GCA_905132885.1 of Moricandia moricandioides. Lineage (NCBI taxonomy): Eukaryota > Viridiplantae > Streptophyta > Magnoliopsida > Brassicales > Brassicaceae > Moricandia > Moricandia moricandioides. The sequence goes on along the minus strand of CAJHQQ010004553.1, from coordinate 6,619 downwards.
TCCCAAGGTCTCGCTCGACGTCGCCTATCCGAGTCTCGAACTGGGACACCTCGACGGAATGAGCGTCTTCAATAACTTTTATCTTCTTCTCGAACGCCGATGACTCTTCTCGAGACTCCTCCAACTCCCTCGTGAGGCACTCAACCTCTGACCCACATTCATTGATCATCCCATCGATCAAAGACACGAACTGCATAAGATGAATAAAGTGTTTGGGAAGGATGCAACATGCTAACATAAAAGACCTTTGAAACAAACCTTGGCACGATATTGTGGAATCAAACTCGAACCAGATCCTCCCTGCGATGCAGAATCGCTTTCTCCACCCTTAGCGCATTGTTTCCTTTTAGTCGCCTCACCGATGGGAGGGTTTCTTTTTCATATTTTCGATGGGACAATCGGAGAAGCACTAAAAGCAGGAAGCCCTCCCTCCTGGCCAAAGGAGTAGGCATCAATTCTAGAGCTTGCTCCATGTCCTCAACGTGAACAGGCGTCGTGAACGAGCCAGTAGGCTGAACCAAAGTTTCCAACGATGGTGTGGCCGCAGTTATGATCGGATTTGGAGGCATCGGCGGTTGAGCAGACGTCTGGCCAACCTCCTTCTCGGAACTATGTCGGGCAAGCTTATACTGGAAGGATAAGAAGCCAGCTGCGTAGGCCGACACAATGCAATATGGATCCGATTTCAAAGGACTCGCTGAAAGAGTAGAGTCGCTCATCTCGACGTCGGGATTTTTCTTGTCAACTTGGTAAGAAGACATCTCTCTTACGAATTTTTAGAGAGAAGGCAGAGGTAGCTTAAAGAAATGAGATGGTGCGAAGAAAATGAGGAAAGAGAGTTCACTACATATAGAAAAAGAAAAGGAGGGACAATCTCTGCGGAAAACCAACCTCGAAAAAGTTCTCGAAAAAGTACTCTTAATAGTGATTCCGATTAGAACACATTACTCGCTCGGAAAAATCATCTCTGAGAATTTTTAGGCTGGGGAGGTAACTGTTGAGGTCAAAATTGATTATCTCGAAATCATTGACTAAGGTTACTATTTTTAGAAATAAATTATCGAAAGAGTATTTCGATAAGGAAAAAAAGCACCTCGACCTAGGTCGTTGGATGGAAACCTCGAGTATACAAACCTTGGTCGCCATATGGCGACCTCGCCTTAAACAAACCAGGTCACCATTTGGCGACCAACATCTGCAAAGCACGGATCACTATACGGCGACCCAAACATGCAAGGTACGGGTCGCCATATGGCGACATACACACCAAGGTTACGGGTCACCAAATGGCAACCCGAATCCGTATAGTCCGGGTCGCCATATGGCGACCTAAACCCGTACAATTCGGGTCGCCATATGGAGATAAGAACCCGTCCGATCCGGCTCGCCATATGGCGACCTCGACCAACACAGTTTGGGTGCCATATGGCGACCTGAACCCGTAAGATCCGGGTCGCCATATGGCAACCTTGACCCACACAGTCTGGGACGCCATATGGCGACCTCGACCCTACGAGTCCGGGTTGCCATATGTCGACCTAGGCCCTCCGATTCCGGGTCGCCATATGGCAACCTAGGCTCTCCGAGTCCGGGTCGCCATATTGACCTAGGCTCTCCAAGTTCGGGTCGCCGTATGGCGACCTAGGCTCTCCGAGTCTGGGTCGCCATACGGCGACCTGACCTTTCAAAGACTGGGTCACCATATGGCGACTTCAACTCTCCAAGTCTGGGTCGCCATATGGCAACCTCAACTCTCCAAGTCTGGGTCGCAATATGGCGCTTGAGACCACACCCATTGGCTTCTCTCTCAAATATCGCTCGAAATGCTCTTCGTTTTGTCTCAATCGGATTTACCGTTGGAATTTATGATAAAAACCGCGAAGACTCATTTTCTCGAACAAAGTTCATGATTATCGTATAAACGGAAAAGGTTAACTCAATACCACAGTTGTATAAACTATACTAGAAGTGTGAAATTCCTTGCTAAAGCGACGTCGTATCATTAAACGTCCTTTCAAAGAAGTCGTAAAACGTTTAAGTCGAAATACGGCCCACAGAGGCCTAGGACGCGGCTAAAGACTCACTTGCGATTCCATACGAAATTGAGCCCAACAATGTTAGGACGGCGTATCTTTACTCACAGAAGGAGATAAGTCTCGCAAAATCGGAAGATAAAAGTCAAGTTTCCAAGATAATGATGAATATAGAGATAAAAAAGAATGTTTCCGCCAAGCGATAAACTCGACCTAAGGGCGAAAAAAGAAAGGGGAACCGACCCAGAAGGCATATATAAGGGAAGCTGATGCCAAAGGCGCAAGGATCCAAGGATTGGGACCTAGAATAACTCTGCTAGCTTAGAAGAACTTAGAATATAGGCGGCTGCATACTCGAAACTTTACTTAGATACCTCTCCATCTCTGTTCTGAAATTCTCTTTGTTAGCTAGATTCTACTTGTTTTGTTCTTCGGAAAATCATGTAGCCTTGTTCTTGTCAATCAATAAAACGCCTCTGTGCAACCTACTATCGATATTTTGGTATCTCTTTCTTCTTTTTTTCATGTGTTTGGGCAGATAATCTGGGACCTTTGGGAATGTCGGGTTCTTTTGGATTTTCTTAATTTACGGAATTCGACAGTGTGAATTGCGGTCCACAATTGTAGACCCAGACTTAAAGAACTTGAATGAAGCCTTCAATAGCATATGTCCTTTCCAACTTTGCAACCTTCACTGAGTCCATCAAGAATTTAAACTCAACTCTTCCCCACGGGTAATCTTCAAAAGCACCTAGATCCATCACTAACCTAGCCAGGCTAGCTCGTGTTGGTGTCGAGGTTCTTTGTGCTTCGATGAAGCCAGCATAGATAGCTAAATACCCTAAACGCAATCGATCTTCTCGAGACCATGTTCCGCACTTCTGACACGCAGCAGTTAATTCATCAATACTTGGCCCACGGTTGATATGCACTCCCAGCCGCCCCCAAAATGCTTTCATGTCATCCGTTACCTCAACCGACGGATTCTCGAGATTCTTTATATACTCACAGTTCAGGCCAGTTATCTCTTCAAATTCAAGCAGAGAAAACCTCACTGGTTGAACACCTGCTAGACTCCACAACTCATACTTCTTTTTGCACTCGAGCTGAAAACATAGTATATAGTGCACCAGCCTCGAAGCCTATCCAAAATCCAATTCGTGGAACTTCAAGAACACTCCCAATCTCGAGTTCTTGAGCTCCTCCCATTCGTTTTCGTCGAGAGTATTTTTAAGAGCAGGAAAGAGCTTGCTGTCATCACTGTAGTAAGCAATGCTTTTAGACGGGACAGGTTCCTGCCCTAGAGTATACAGCCTCAGTGGGAAATCAAGCTTATCCATTTTGTAACCTGCACCAAAAAGACACAAACAAAGAATTATACAAGTGAAGTCTACACGAGAAGTCTACAAATTCAAACATCAGTGTACACGAGAATCCTATAAATTCAAACATCAGTTTACACGAGAAGTCTACAAATTCAAAACATCAGTGCACATGAGAAGTCTACAAATTCAAACATCAGTGTACACGAGAAGCCTATAAATTCAAATATCAGTGTACACGAGAAGTCTACAAATTCAAAACATCAGTGCACATGAGAAGTCTACAAATTCAAACATCAGTGTACACGAGAAGCCTATAAATTCAAACATCAGTGTACACGAGAAGTCTACAAATTCAAAACATTAGTCCACATGAGAAGTCTACAAATCCAAACATTAGTCTACACGAGAAGTCTACAAATCCAAACATCAATCTACAAATTCAAAACATCAGTCTACAAATTCAAAACATCAGTCTATATGAGAAGTCTACAAATTCAAAACATCAGTCTACAAATTCAAATCATCAGTCTACAAATTCAAAACATCAGTCTACACTTCAAAATGAAGTAGACTGACCGGAAGTAAACTGACCGGTTATTAGTTAAACGAGAGATAGAGATGACAGAGAGACGTACGCCGGAAAGATGAAGGAAAGTCCCTCGCCGGATAGGTATGAGAGATTACAGAGAGATGAAGTAGAAGTCGTGATACTGACCGGAAGCAGAGATTTTGACGAGAAGCGTTGTTCCTTAGAAGTCACCGGCTCAGATCTGAAAAGAGAAAAAGGTAAAGGTTGTCACTTTTTATCGACGGAGAGGTAAAGCCGAGACATTTAACTTACCAGAGCGATGGAGTAGACAGAGACATAGCGGACGGGAAACGGCGTGGATCGAGTTCGCCGGAAATCGCCTGGAGAGAGATTGGGGAAAGATTAGGGTTTTTTTACCCGAAAATCTTGAGAAATCGTATTTATATGCTGGTAACTTTTCTGGTTAGGTTAAAAAAGATTTGGTTTAATTCGATAAGGTTAAAATTATATTGGTTAAATTCGGTTAGGTTAAACAGTGTGTAGACTGAAACAAAGGTCTACATATATGTAGACTTTATAATATGTCTACGAACCCCTTAACCACAAATCTCAAACCCTAAATGTTTTGTTTGATCATCAAATTATATTGGTTAAATCCGGTTAGGTTAAATTGTGTGTAAACTTCTTAGAAAGTCTACAACGATTTTTATATTTTTCCCTTTATTTTTTACAAAATTTAATATATGATTTATTAAATATGTTTAATTATTTTTATTTTAAATTTTATAGTCATAATATATGATTCAAAATTTTTTTATAAATATTTAAATTTAATTAAAATTTTAGGATTTTTTTCTAAACACCAATACGAATAGATTGAAAAAAGGTCTACATATATGTAGACTTTATAATATGTCTACGAAACCCCTAAACCACAAATCTCAAACCCTAAATGTTTTGTTTGATCATCAAACAATTTAAATATTGTTTCAAATATCAAAATTATACAAAATGTAAACCACTAAACATTAATAAGCAGATTTAAGTCAATAAAAAAATCAAAATCAAAAATCTAACCCTATGAAATCTACTACCAAAAGGCATAACATGTTACAACGTATTGTTTCTAACCCTTGAACATTGTTCAAGACATGGTTACCAAATTAGTATATGTTCTTTAAAAATGTTTAATTATATAAAAATTTAATTTTTTTACTTCATATTATCCATTATATTAATGATTAGTTAAAAAATATTACAACAATTATTTTTATACATTTTTAAAATTAAATTATTAGATAAAATTATGTATAGACTACATAACAAGTCTACCGAATGAATAGACTTCATACGAGGTCTACATCTATGTAGACTTCTTTCTATTACGTGTAGACTAACAAAGGATAGAAACGTAAAATACACTTCTGTTTTTTTGTTTGGTCATAAGGGTTAAATAATAATTTTATCACCCTTGTAGGTTGGTTTTGCATTTGACTGAAAATGGGGTACACTTATAGGTTTGACTTGAAATTTTAGATTGTTTTTAGCAATTCCCCCATAAAATATTGGTTAATTCGGGTAAAATTAAATATTTTGGATATAAATTGTTTCGACAATTCAGTTCTTTCGCATAATTTTTATAACTTTAAAACATTTTGGATAAACCAATATTTTGGTAATTAAATTATAGGTCCTTCAGCTCATATGTAGTGTTTTAGAAATATTTGGTAATTCTAATACTAAAATTATTTGGTAATTTTTTGGTTCGATTCCCAGTTTGGGTTTTTTGTTTCAAGAGATATATAGACTGTTTGGCTATTCATGAACATTAATTCAGTCTTGACATAATTAGAATAAACTAATACTAAGTAAGGATAATTATTGTTCTATTTTATTTTCTGGAATTTAATGTCTAAACATTTTATCAGATAAATTGAAGTGTTATGTATATTTTATCTAAACATATGGAATTTCTGAATATCATATGCCTATGCCTAGTATAATGTACATTTTCAATAAATATGGGGTATAAGTTCACCTATTGGAGGAAGCCATCCAAATGAATGCAAGCATGGAAAACCTCTGAAAGACTTTAGATAGATAACAGGGTATCAGCATCACTAGGGTTTATAAGAAGATTGCAATTTATGTTGATCCTAATGGTTAAATTTGTGGCCGGATATCACTAAAGTATGAACAAGGAGAATGATCTAAGAGGGTGCAAATATTTCACTTTGTTAATGAACTTCCCATCTTATGTAATAGACTCAACTACCTTTTGTATTAAATGAAACATGAGGTGATTGTTCTTAAATCGATGTTGTGAGTTGCGACGCTCAAGTAATCATATCTATTCCTCCTTGAATGTGCATGAATGTACTAGACGTAAACGCAGCTTGAAACGGCAGAATTGGAGAAATATTTGTTATGATCCATATGTACCACTTTTTTGTGACTATTAACTCATCCATATAATCATAATCGTACTATATAAGATCAATCTGATAGTCAGATTCTCTAGAATTGTTCGTTATCTGGTAATCATGCCTGTCCCTATCAACCCTACAACGAGACACGGAATTGTTAACTTATCAATAATCTATTACCTTTCTTGCTGTGGATCTCTAACACTCGTGGATCATATAATTTTGATCTCTGATTCCAACTTGGAAGTAGTCGCTTTTTCTTTCCTTGAGCTCAACCACCTGCTTGTAATTCTGCATTAGCATCTT